>OX638372.1:22710343-22997849 GCA_951812925.1 Calliopum simillimum
GCTTTCACGTACGCGGAACGCCCCGTATAGACAGACTCTACATATAATCGACCGATATAACTGTTCATTTACTAAAACATATATGTATATGTATTAAACAAAATGACGACGTTTATAAGGTTAGAAACCGAAAAACGCGTGATATTTCCAAGTATAACGCTCAAGGACACATAACAGAATGTTCTTTAATCATGTTTGCAAATTTGCAAAACAATTAATCACGTCCTTAAAGTCTTTTTAATCTCATTCGGTATTACTCGCGCCAATAAAAGGTCTTTTTCATCTCAAACGCTTCACAGAATCACTACCAACTCAATTGGTATCACACTAATTTTTTAACATAAAAAAACGCGTCAATTAAAACTAGAACAACTAAACTAAAAGACTAATAATATTAATCCATATAACATTAAAAAGTTCCTAAACAAAATAACATAGTTCCTTTTTTATATTTTTTGAAAGTGTATTTTAATTTTCTCTAATACTATTTCACGATAACTTATTAAAAAACCCGTGCTTCGGCTTACGCGGTCAGCCGAAGAATCACTGGATTTCCTCACAAACAAATTAAATGTCAATGTAAACGCACAATCCTGCTTCTTACTCTGAAAGTAGGGATCTAATTGAGAAATTGTTAAAGTACTGCTTGGTGCAAAACTTAATTTTCCTGTTTTTGTTATTTAAATTTAAGTAAACTTCAATACAGTGATTTTTGCAGAAAGGACAAGAACGAGAAGACTTTCACCTTCATACTTAAATAGTTATTTTAATAATGAATCTATTGAATTTCCTTATTAATTTTTGCTTATTGTCTTCAATGTATATGGCTTATGTGAGCTCGACTTTTATAAATTTTACGGGATTTAGGAGAAGCATTTATTTTTAGGCAAACAAGGCCTTACATTGCATTTTATGAAATAAAATAAGAATGAATTATAAATGCTTAGGTTGTTTATAATGTAAAAATGTTGAATATATACTTCTGTACTTCCTTTCCCTGGAGAAAGCTGTGAAGCAATTTTATCGAAAAAAGTTATTCGAAGTTTGCTTCCTGCAAACTCTGTTATACATGAATGCAATTTGAATAAGGGGAAAAAAAAATAAGTTCTGCGGAAAATTATAGAAACAAAATAATTAAACTATGTATAATACATATGCACAATCTTAAAACAGGCAACGACAACCACGTTTGACGACACCGTCACCTGCACCTGGAACTGCACAAAAATACCCAAGGTAAAGATAAATAAAACTCTACCTTAAAGTTTAAAATTTATTAAAATTGAATTTCTTTCTTTTATATTTTACAGACAGCGTCTGACTACAGCGTCACCTGGAACT
Organism: Calliopum simillimum; assembly: GCA_951812925.1. NCBI lineage: Eukaryota > Metazoa > Arthropoda > Insecta > Diptera > Lauxaniidae > Calliopum > Calliopum simillimum. Next base: position 22,711,685 of record OX638372.1, read on the forward strand.
GCACAAAAATATCAAAGGTGAGAATAAGAATTTCTCTATTTGGAAGTTTAAGATATATATTATTGGAGCATTGCCTTCATAAATTTCTTACAGACAAAGTCGCATTGCAGTTCCTACACGTACCTCTTCAGTGGATCGTGGTTTAAATTCACTAGATGTTGCGCTTCAGCAGAATTCCGTTCAACGTCCGCGAAGCAGTAGTTACTCACAAGCTGCTGGACGAACACCACTAAAATCCACTCCATTACATTTGTCCAAACCACCAGGATCATCATCACGAGTATTGTTTACGGCTGAGAAGCATCGTGGAGGCGCCGCTGGCTCAGTCGCATTGCAAAACGATAAACGATGGGTGCAGGAGCAGGTCGAACGCATAACTGCTTATTTGGATGCCGAAGCATTCAATAACAAAATTCCTGGCATCCCTACTGATTTCTTTACATGTAAGTAAAGTAAAGTAAAAATTACTTACCCATATAATTTTTTTTTTTTTTTTTGCTCACAAAGTCTGTTTTGCTTAACACTTTTAACAAATTTAAAACATATGTTTCATTTTCAGCACGTAATGGTGGACTGCGCCAAATGTCCGTTAAACAGTTTGTTGCAATATTTAATTATTTTCTGCAACATGCAGGTGGAACACGCATTAAGCCAATCCAGAACGTAGAGGATATTGCAAAACTTTTACCGCAACTTCATTATCCATATCAGGTAAACAAATCGTGGCTTAAATCAGTAAACACGCAACATTCTTTTGGAAATGTTATATTGCTCCTAGACTTTTTTATGAATTTTGTCACGCCTTGCAATGACACAGAGCAATCACAGTTTCCATCCATACCAATAGAAGATGATGAAAGTATGCGTATACCAGATATTGAGTTTCAAGCTAAATTATTGCGAGATGCTGAAGGTGCATTTTTGTTGTGGGACAAAGGCTTAGTTGATGAAGTCAGTGCATTACAACAGCGTGCTGGTGATGAGTTAATACAAAAGCGTTGTGGTGCCTCAGGTTTGAATGCTCTGGTAGCAGAGATGGCAGAATTGGAGCAATGTCTAAAGAACTTGGAAAAAAGTCGTCCACAGATACGTAAGCAGGATGAAGATGAATGCAATCAACTTGATGAAGAATTACAACACAAATTACAAAAAACTGAAACGATCCGAGATGAATTAGAAGCAGATGCGAAAAAATACAAACAATTGAAGAAAAATCTGCAAAATATTCAAAAAGACATATTAGCTCTGAACAATGATATAAAAACATTGCAGAGTTTGTTAAACAATCAAATATGTAACATAGAAGAACGCGATAAACTTATAGAGGAAGTAGGTCAACTCAAACATATTGTTCAGATACAGGAATTATCATTACGTGATTTTCAAAACGAAGAACATCATCAAATGGTTTTGAAATCGCGCACAATAAAACAATTTCAGGATGAGGTTCGTATTATCTATTTCAAATCTCGTTATGGTTTTGAAATCAGCTTTCCAAAAATGTGCTTACATTCTCAGACATAACAAACAGTAAGGCCGTAGGACTTCTTGAGATTTATTGTCCCTTATTGACACGATGTATACTATTTTTTATAATCGCCTTCTTTGCATAGTACTAAAGATTTGGTGGGAGCGTTTGGCAATATTGTCAGTCAGGCAACGCAACTTTTGGACTACCGAAGTTCTGTTTGACATTGCCAATCGCCACTAATTTTGGTTGCTTTTTAAATAGCGCTGTCAAGTTGCGATTCCGAAAGTCGGTTTCCAGTCTTTTTCGTGGAAATTATAATAAAAATATTGAATTCTTGCGTATCAGAAGAAGGATAAGTGATGTCGAGTTCGCCTCTTGGCCGGAATTCGACCATTTTTCTTGCAGGGAAAATGTTGATGCTAACAAAATAAAATGAATTATTTGACTAACTCTGTGATTTTTACTTTTAGATCCAAAAATTTAACAATGATGTACGTGCAATCGAATTTGCTCAAATCAATACTAATGCAGACGAGTTACAACTACCGCTTCACGCTGAACCCAAGGATCTTCAGCGTATTAAACCGATAATCAAAAAACTTTGTGAGACCAGTAAAGCCAAAATTGTTGAAAAAACGAATGCTATAAAACAACTTGTAACCGAAAAAACTGCTATTTTCCAAGATATTGAATGCAATCTCAATCCAGAAATAAACTCTTTAAACAGTACGATTGCTACTAAAAAGAAAAAACTTCAAAAATACAAAAAAGAAATCGCTTTCGAACGCAATGCCATTCTTCAGCATGCGATAAAAATTGAAGAACAATTGCAGCAAACAAAAGCACAAGTACGTGATTTGGAAACTGTGGTTGCACAAAAGCAACAAAAGAAAATTAAAATGTCTGAAGAAAATGAACAAACAATGAAGAATGCAGAAAAACAATATTTTGAAATTGCCAAAGCCCGTGAGGAACGCTTGAACAGAACAAAAAAGGAGCTTGATATGGCGAATACAAATCTGCTGGAATTACAAGCGATTGTCGATGAAAATGAAAAATTTATTGAAAATTTGATAAAAGAAAATGATTGTTAATATGACATTTTAATGCTCATGTGGCTTTGTATGATCTTTTCAATTAAAAAGAATTCTGAAACACTACAGATTACACATAGGTTTAAAGTATACTCCATGTTAAAAACCATTCAAACAAGGTAGGGTATGTTGTTTATCAGTGGATAATTTTTTGCTTCCTGCACTACTGTTGCCACAAATATTATTATAGCTGGAAATATTTGTGTTTTATAGCTTCTTTAATATATTAGCTTGAATTTAAGCAGCAAATTTATAGCACTAATCAAATGCCGAGCTACATCAAAAATGCAAACAGAAGGCTATAGCAAACGAGATCAAGCTGCGCAAATGGGGATGGTTTGGTCACACTCTCCGGAAACCACACAGCGAAGTTTGTCGTCAGGCCCTTGAGTGGAATCCACAAGGCAGTAGAGGACGTGGAAGACCCAAAACCAACTGGAAAAGGTCGTTGGAAAAGGAAATCCAAGAATCGGGAAAATCGTGGCAAGAGATCAAAGTCATCGCAAGGGATCGTGACAAATGGAGGATTTCATATTAGCCCTATGCTCCTCCTAGGAGTTAAAGGAGAATACATACATACATACATACTTTTTAAATACAAAAAATTTGATTTGAAAAAAGCCACAGGTGTTACGCACTGAATCACTGTGTAAACAGTGAATAAGGAGTAATAAATTACTTAGTCGTATTAACAAAATCATTTAATTAATCTTCAATTTATTTCTTTTAAGTTATATATGTATTTATTTGATAATAAGAAACTCATAAAACCACCTCTAATAAAAAAAATTAAATAAAAAATCACTTTTCAGTTGCGGTTCCTAAGAGCTCGAACAAATACTTTACATACACTTTTTTGAAAAAGCAATGCACATTAAAAAAAAACTACTTACGAGGGTTGCCTTTTATATTTCGGGATAATATCAATAGCTAAAATCTGGCAACACCATTGTAAAGTTTGACATTTTTTAGCATAAACGTACTCACAACGTTTCGATGTACAAGTGCTATTTGTTTTGTTTACAGTAATGGTATTCACAAAGTAGGGTAGCTAGTGTGGCAGGAGAGTAAAATAGCAAATCTGCTCTAAACAACAACGAAATACATTTAAGAAATTTAGCTACAAGTAAGCTATTTTGCTACACAAAACCCTAAAGTAAATATGAATAGCTTTTCTGCTAAAGCAAAATATGTCAGAATTATATTGACATTTGTGTTAAAAATTTAAATAAAATTCAAATTTTTTTTTTTGTGGAAATTAAAATTAGAATAAATGGGCCTGCATATGAAAAGCGTAAAGCTGAAAAGCCACTGAACACTCTATTGGACAACTGTTGGTCATTTTTTACATTTCCGTGGTATTTTCATGAATTTTGGTTTATAAATTTTGACTACATTTTTTTATTTTTCAGAAGCAAACAAAAAACAGCTGATTTCGTAGCTCTTCAGCCACATAGTTGTTCACTAAATAAGCTTACACGGTGCTTTTTAGCTCATCTGCCACATCAGCTGCCCTACTTCGTGAATACCATTAGTGAGTTAAGAAAATCAATTTTTACACTGATAATTTAAGTGATTGATAAATTATGGCGTTTCCAACGCGAACAAATTTTTTTGACGGTCAAATGTTCATGCAATATTGAATGTATGCTGGTCCCACTAATGCCTAAGGTTGTCTCAATCCCACGATAGGTCACATGACGATCTTGCAATATCAGTTGGCGCACATCATCAATGGTTTCCGGAACAACAACTGATTTTGGACGACCTGCCCGAAATTCGTCTTAGAGTGAACTACGACCTCGGTTGAATTCACCATACCATCGATAAACACTGGTCCTTGATGGAGCTTCATCGCCAAAAATTGGTTTGAGTACATCGATGCACTCTCGTCGTGATAATCCACATCGAAAGTTGTGAAAAATGATAGCACGAAAATGTTCACGAGTTAATTCCATTTTTTTGCCAAATTGATTTTTTCAAGTCACTGTAAACAACACAAATGATGGTCCTACGTCAAAACGTTGTGAGTACGTTTATGCTCAAAAATGTCAAACTTTATAATGGTGTTGCCAGATTTTAGCTATTGATATTAGTGTTGCCCAATCCCGAAATATAAAAGGCAACCTACGTACCTATGCAAAAAACACGAAAACTCACGATCAACCTACCTCAGCGAAGGGATGAACACGACTGACTTGGGCTCGTCATATCGGCCCATTTCATTTCTATGTCCTGCGGAGAAGATGTTACCTTAAACTCGCTGACCATCAACATGGCTTCAGACAGAACCAGAGCACCACCACTGCCCGGGCCGAGATCACATCTGTCATTACAGAGGGGCTTAACTGCAAAAGGAAGCATCTGCGTACGATTGCAGTAGCTCTAGTTCTTTCGAAGACCTTCGACACTGTCGACCTTAACATCCTCCTTGCGGATCTTCAAAGCACGACCCTCCCCGTCAGTACCAAAAGGTTTTTAGCAGCCTATTTACATGGTAGACGGGCTTTCGTGGAATTTAGAAACGCTAGATCTAAATTCCGAAAACTTAAGGGGGGCGTGCTTTCGCCTCTGTTTTTTAACTTCTATCTCTTTACCATACCACCCTCTCCGCCCGAGGTCCCTTTGCTCTCACTATTGTGGCATCAGCCAAAACAATTTCGGAGCATGAATGCTGCAACTTGCTACGCAAAAATCTTCTACGACGCTTTTCACCTCATGGACTAGCGAGGTTAATAAAACTCTCAATATCCATATAAACAATGATCAAATATCAACCGTTAAGTATCCGAAAATCCTCGGGGTGACACTCGAGAACCTATACAAATTCTAAAGGCACGCAAGTGAGGTCTGCTCCAAATTGAGCAAAAGAAACCGTGTGCTGAGTGATATTGCCTGTACCTCATGGGTTAAAGACAAGCAGACCCTGATAATCGCGACATATAAGGCGATCGGGCGATCCATTTTGAATAACGACGTTCCTGCTGATCTGTCAAAATCCTGACCATCCCTAATATCGGGTGGTCAGTAAACCAACACCGCACAGGTGCATTTGGATAGACTTCCGGTGTTATATGAAAATCATTCGGGAATTCTTGCCTGACTCTTGGGAACCTAGACCTATCCGCGAAGCCCTTAATGATCTGCAGCGGCATCTTGCCGGAACGGCTATTGAATCGCTGGCACTCAACAAAGTGCTCAATAGCCGCCCTCCATCCATCCATGACAGTGAAACATCACTATCTAGGGAAGAAAGTGCACTCAACTTCGCTTGGGCTTTTCGCTGATATTGATGAGCTACAGAGCTCGGAGAATACATACATACATACACAGAGCTCGGATCATTGAGGTGTCGCGAATCGGTGCCCACGACATGCTGACACCTTTGATTCTGATTTTTTTTTTAATCCCGCCCTATTCTCTATTGGCGCTTTAAATGCCTGCTTGGACGACAATCTGATCTAATAGCTTTTAGTCGATTTTTTTATGCTCTTATTTTATGTCGTAAATTTGTGTTGTTTTGCCTTAAATTGCCTAATTTTCTCACCTTCCGTAGCATCATGTTTAGCCACTAGTCTGCAGTAAACACTCATTTTACTTTTTTAAACTACATATACAAAGTAATTTATTTCATTTTCAATTTTAAACAGGAGTAGTTATGAATATATGTATGTAATATGATTAATGCATTATTTCGTAAATGTCTGCTGCAATGAACATATTTTCTGTTAATTTTGTTAATTTATTGCCATACATGGATTTGTTTTTGAAGGTCATAGGTAAATACGAAATTGCACTTTTAATATGAAATTGTTTAATGATTAAGTTGAAACTTTAATTTGAATTTGTATAATAATATTAAAATGTAAAGCATATATTAAATTAAAATCACATTTCCAATATACATATAAATGAGAGAATAAAAATTCAAAACGTTTAAGCCCCAATACACAGTTGCTGAAATAAATAATATTTAAAATTGGAGCAACTGATGTGTGATCTATTACGCCTGTAGAACGTTGAGAAATGGGCTTGGCATTTTTGCTAATAATTTCATCAATTCTGGACTCACATAATAAATCTTAATAAATAAACTTAAAAAAAAATATTTAATGTTCAATTAGGAATGAGAAGTTGCATGATTAAGTTAACGACTTGTAAAATGCCAATTCAAATTATACAATAAAAATATCTCCGTTACTGCGTTCCGCAATATTTGACGCTGCTGCACCGCTACTACATGACATAGATGCAGAGTTTTTATCCAGCAATTCAGCTTCATGGCCAATTTCTATAATTCCTGCCACTTTATGCACAATTTCAGTATTTGATACAGTTGCTTCTGCTGCAGCTGCTACCACATCTTCTTCCAACTCCTCGGCGCTATCTAATTTCTCACTACCAGCTGAAGAAGAGCTACTGGCATTTATGCATTTTTGTTTAATGTCTTCTTGTGCATTTGTTGATTCTTCAATGTGAATGTTTACACCTTCTTCACTGCCAGCATTGTTGCTGTTTTGAAAAGTAACAGATATTTCTGGCATTTGTGCTGCATTTGTCGATGAATTTAGATTATCGATGTCATTTGAGCCTGTTGCTGGTACTGTTGCTGTTGTTATTGCAGACCACCAATTAGAGAAGGCACCCTTTGCTTGAGTAATAGCGCCACCTAATTTAGAATAAAAAAAAAAAAATAAAAAAAAAAAACGGTAAGCAAATTGAATTTTCTTTTTATGGTATAACCGTCTGAACTTTACATACCGACAGCACGACTGGTTGTGTTGACCGCTTGATTTATTTTGCGTCCACTTTCACTATTTTGCATTGTTCTAAAAAGTAAGTTCAAAAATTAAAACAAACTCAATCTAAAATCTAAGTCATATGACATTACTGGGTAATTTTCAGCTTCATATCAGCAACGGAAAGTGTGCCGGCAAATGGATGGCCGATTGGCAAAGCATCGAAAAATTCCATTTCCGGGCGTACATCATACCATTCTTGAAAGCATTGTGTTCTTTTGAAAGCGTTCATGAAATTTGCATTAAAATGTTCGCTGTCTTTTTGTGTCGAATCTAAGGAAAGAAATATGTATGTTGAACAATTTTTTTTTTTTTGAAATATGTATGTAAATTATTCAGACCATTTGCAACAGCTGTGCGTAGCAAAGCCAGCATATATCCTTGAAATTGTTCACGTATCCAATGCTCACTGCCTTCTGCATTTTCTTTGGGTGCCTGAACATGCTTCATTAAATAGTCAATGAAACGAAGATCTTCGGTACTTAAAATGAGTTGTCGTCGTAGATCCTGATCGTGTGAATCAATGTTTGCATTTTCAATATCGACTAAGACATCGGCCAACTGGCGTTTCTGTTGAAATAGCACATTAGAAGTACCAATAACGTAACTAAGTACTGAAGGGTCAGATAAAAGATCCATATATGGCAACGAAAGGTATGGCAAGCAAAGGTTACCACTGGCAAAAATTGATATCGGCGCACGATACTCATCCGGATTGACGGTAGTCAGCGCTTGTAGTGTAGCTATATATGTATAATTCAAATATGAAAATTGTGCAAAATTAGAAGGATATTCATACTAATGAGGAAATTAACAGTAAATGACCCTAAGTGCAAATTAAATTTTAGATGCGAACTATAGCTAAAGAAACTCTTCATATTGGGCCTTATCATGAATTTGTCTGGAAATTCTCTCTCGAGCTTTTGCAATCGTAAAAATTTTGAGAATGGAAATTCTATTTCCAGATTTGATTTGACAGCAAAGGTTATAAAAATATAAACATCTAAATTTCATTAAAACTAATCAAAACAAAGTAAAATAACGAAATTACTGATGGTACACGAGTTAGGCTTAATAAATCTCCATACCTTTACACTTACTGAAAAGCTGATGGAGTAACGTTATTCGAAAAAATGCACGTGTTTATTGTGGGATTGTGTGGAATGTTTTTAATACAATTTTTGGGCGAGTCCTTCTGGGCAAATATATCACCACCTACTCCAGTTCGATTTGGTATCGCTCTTACACTTAAGATTTGAGCACCCGAAACAATGCTATTCTCATTGAAAAATTTGAGTCAAGTTTACTTTAGCGACATCTCATATTGCTTTTTAAACCCAGTTTATTTCATGAAACTTTTAATTCTAAGAATATGTAATCAAAAAGTGTTGGTCGGATCTATTTTCGTTGAAAAGCCGGAGTTAGGAAATAACGCCCACAAAAAATAAACGAAATAATGTCCAAAAAATAAAAAGCCTAATAACGCCCAAAATTAAAAGGAAATAACGTCTAAAAAATATGAAATAACGCCCAAAACAAAAACGAAATAATCCCAAATTATTTTCATATAAATTTGGGCGATAATCATTTTGGAAATAACGCCCAAAACTTGAACTTTATTTTGTTATTATTTTGGGCGTATTTTCATATAAAAAAAACGAAATAACGTCCAAGCAATGTTGGGTGTTATTTCCAAAACGATTATCGCCCAAATTTATATAAAAATAATTTGGGCATTATTTCGTTTTTGTTTCTGGGTGTTGTTTCATATTTTAATTTTTTGGGCTTGTTTCGTTATTTTGGGCCTGTTTCTCAAGAATATATGTTTATGATAAGGCCTATTTCATTATGCATTTCTTTTTTTAAACCCCCTACCATGAATAGAAACATTTTTATAATGTTTTTATAATTCGAAGAATAACAATTCAAAAACAAAAAGGAATATGATATTATAAATAATTTTACTTACAAGCCAATGTATCAATGCTGCTTTCGCGCGTTAACGAAGCATTCCGCTCAATGCCTACTTTACTTATTTCAGCCTTCTCTACAGAACCCAAGCGAATCAATTCACGAGCAGATTGTGCACTTGAATTCGAAATTGTTAATGGAGTAGCATCACCGCTTCCTGACTCACTTGCTGAAGCTGCTGACGAGACCAGTGTAAATTCGTCTGCTAATTCTAAAGAACTGGCTACCTCTGTTGTAGTTTTTGCTGTAATTTTAATTTCCTCTTGTAGATTTTTGATTTTGGTTGTATCATCCCGCTGAAAACCGAAACTTTCCGATTGTATTGAGTCCGTAAAATCAGGCATTGGTGAGAGAGGTCGCGAAGTGCGCACACATGCTACTTCCTGAAAACCTTTTTCCAACAGTTTTGGAATTAACGATGCAATACCTAAAATAAGCACACACATTCCACGTACTGGTGAGCCAAAACAGACAACACGTCGCTGAAGCAGAAAAAGTTTAAAGAGCATCAGCGATTTGTGACGCCATTGTAACAGAATGTCGCGCAGTGATAAACCAACGTGAAAATGACGCAGCGGACGGCGTGATTCATCATCTAACAGACAATCATTGAGCTGATGATAAGCTTTTATTAGAATTTCTGTGCATGAAAAGTCTCCCTGATCGAAAAATGCATCGGCGATTAACGATAATTTCACCTCGATATAACCGTAAATAGGTAGACGTGCCAGGATGCATACAGATTTTTGCACTGTGCTGCGCGTAACATCAGCTGTGCGTATTTTGAGTTTCTATTGATAGAGATTAATAATTATAAATAGTGGAGTTTAGTGCAGACAAATAGAATTAAGCACATAATAGTAAAGGAGAGAACGTTGAACGATCCAATTTTATTTAATTTATAAAAAGGGATAATACCGGGCATTAATACCCTATAAACGTGCAACAACCCAACTTATATTTTGTTAAATTAGTTTGAAAGTTGTTATTTGTAAAGTTGTCTAAATACTTTTTTTCTGCAAGGTATTTATATATAAATAATAGTAACAAAAATACGACGCTTACCTCAACAGGAATTTGACGATAGCAGGATACACCGTAAATGCTCTCTGTTGGATCCATTAGACTGGGCAAATTAAAGAAAACCGAGTCCTCCACAAAATTATGGGAGCCATCAGGTAACGCAAGCGTGGGCAAATATTTCCAACCCGATGGGCATTCATTTTTGCCGGATGTGCCAACGATCAGCGGAGGATATGAGAATTCCACCTTTAACGGAAGAGTACAATCAATAAATAAAAAAAATATTAAGTATGTGAATTAAAATTTTCCAACAAACCTGGCATCCCAATTTATGGTGAAACCCTACAACCAATATATTCAATATAGGTGGTTTGTTTTCTGGTGAATTCATGTTCGCCGCAGGACAATTTTAATCAAATTGCATCGGATGCGTATGCAATTAACACCAGACACAAGATATCGGCACCAATAAGTCGCGTCTAATTAATACCACTGCTTAGTTGGAAGCTTTATTTCTACATTAATAATTCAAAGCCCAAGTCTGGTGGAAGGAGAAAAGGAGAAACCTACGCAATTAAGCTTCACTCGGAAGATAAATGCCCTAAGAGTATTGGAATTAACGAATTAAGGAAAACTACACGCCACTAAAACTTTTAAGTGTTTAACTGGAAATGTTGATAAATTTACTTGATATTTGCAATAAAGAAATTGTGAAAACTTTATCGTTTAACCACCCTTGAAAGATTTTTGCACTTGTTTTTTTTTTTTTTTGTCTTATTATTCTGTGACGTTTGTAAACGTCAAAGTACATTGAGCTACAAAAGGTCTGTTTCTTATGTTTACTTAATTATATTAGGGGGATTCATTTAAACCGCGAAAAGTTCCCACAACGTCCTTTTTCGCAATTTGTGTCAAAGTGAAAGTGAATTTAAATAGGAAATTGTTTCTACATCGACGAGAAATTTCTCTCAGACAATGCAATGGAGACTGCAAGGCAGTAAGTGTATGTATGTATGTATGTATTCTCCTTTAACTCCTAGAAGGAGCATAGGGCCAATATGAAATCTCTCCATTTGTCACGTTCCTTTGCGATGACTTTGATCTCTTGCCACGATTTTCCCGATTCTTGAATTTCCTTTTCCAACGACCTAAGTCCAAGGCAGTAAGTAGTCTGTACAAAAACATTCGAGTAAGTTTGTTCACGATAAGGCCCATTATAAGTATCTTTTATATCTTTTTTTGCATTGAATAAATCGAAAACTTCTACATATTGCTATCGATGTGTTCAAATTCAGTTTCAACTAAAAATATACAATTAGTAAATTGGAAGAAAACATTATGAAGGGGACGGAGGCTTAATTTTACTGAACTTTGGCTATAATCTTGGCGTTATCTCGTTTTCTCTTTCGGGTTTCCCTGTGAAAATAGGGAAAATCCAGATGGGATCCGTTATAACAGTTTTGCAATTTATAAGCATAAGTGATACCTAAAATAGCGTCATATTTGAAAAAAATTTTGATTTAAATTTTTTTTTTCAAAAATAATTTTTTGCAGTACAAACGAACACAATAAATTAAATTTATATAAACGGTGTTATTTTTGTAGATAGTTGGGCAATAATTAAAATTTTCAAATCGAAAGAAGACTAATGATAAAAACGAAATAGCATACATGAGGAGTAATCGAACAAAAAGTAACATTTCCATGTTTCCTTTTTTTTTCAGAAATCAATAAAATGTGATTAAAAAAGATAGCATATTTTTTTTTTTAAATGTTTATGCATAAATATACATTAAAAAAACTGCCTTACAATCGCGTTTTTACACATTTAAAAACTTTCATATTAATGGAGATAACTGAGTTTAAAATTTGGAAATGTTACCTTTTGTCAAGAAATGTTGGAAATTTTATTTTTTGATGATCATTAAACTGAAATGATGCCTTGTGGGAGCAATAAAAGCAACTGAAAATGTTCGACGAAGACTATGATTAGTGATTAGTAATCAATAGGTAAATGTAATTTTTCGTCAGAGCTAAAAAAAAATTGTAAGTGGAGTGGAAATGTTACTTTTTGTTCGGAAATCGACGAAAAACGCGGTTTTCTTGGGAACTGTTATTCTTTGACCCGCCAAATTCAACTGGAATGTGTAGTTCATAGATTTACATACGATTCTTCAAAAAAAAAGCAAAAAGACAAAAACTGAAAATGTTACCTTTTGTTCAACTACTCCTCACATGTTCTATACGAAATAAAACCCATATTTTAGACGTAGTTTTAAAAGCAAGGTTTGCCGCCGCCAAGACCTAGAGTGGACTACACAAGGCAGTAGAGGGCGTAGTAGGCCTAAAGTCATCTGGAGAAGGAAACCCACCGTATTTGTAACATCACACTCTGACTTTAATACCTTGAAATTAATTGAACGATTTTTATTTATTTTTTTTTTAATTTTTATGCTTAAAGTTTGACAATCGTAAAGTCACTTGCCGTATTGATCAATATTGTTATTAGTGCTTTGTTTTAATTTATGCTTTGAAATTTCGAAATTTTTTCGATTTGATTTGTGTGACATCATATTTTCCAAAACCCCCAGACCCCCACTGTCACACTTTGTCACAAATTTGTGAGCCCCCTCACTCCCCTGAAGGTGTGATGTAATTCATGAACCGACCTTAGAGATAAATCATCGCTTAGGATCGCATTAACTGCATACGATTCATTTTGGCGCTATGCTATGAACACAATAGTCCAAGAGGCAGCGCTTAAAAACAACTTTGCGTTTCTAAAACTGGTTTTGTTACAGTTGGTTATAGTAAATGTGTACAACAAAAATCTTTCGGTCAGTCAAGCGAACTATAGAACAGGCGGCTGATATACTTATGGTCTCAAACATGTCATAATTTCGATTTTGATCAAATTAATTTCTAAAGGCTGAAAATTGTTATACAGATTGTATAATGCATATAAAAACAATTTTGTCGATCAGTCAGTTAAACGTTAGAACAAGGCTGGTCAGCAGCCCCGTGAAAGGCAAAACGCTTTTTTAACTCACGAGGGAGGCATCTTACGAAAAAAGTGTACATGGCATAAAATGCTTAGAATCGTTCAAAGAATACGTGAGAATTTTTTTTTAACTTTTATTTTTTTTTTTCTGAAAATTTTTTACTCAAGAGGGAGGCATCTTACGAAAATACACATGGAATAAAATGCTTAGAATCATCCAAGGAACAATTGTGAATTTTTTTGAAAAATTTTTAACGTCATAAATTTTTCAGAAAAAAAAAAAAAAAAAATATCACTGTGTACAGTGTATACAACAATTTAAACGCTTTTGAAAACCCCAAGAGTTATCCTAAACACGAATATGCTATCCGTTTATTGCACCAGGCCTGGTTTTCTGTTAAACCGGCTTGGAAGTTATTAGGAAGCCGGTCATATAACGTATAATGTAAAATTGGCTAAAAATAGAAAAAGTGCTCTAATATCTATGACCATAGCCTTGTCAGAAATGTAGATTTTGCTTATGTATGTATGTATTCTCCTTTAACTCCTAGGAGGAGCATAGGGCCAATATGAAATCTCTCCATTTGTCACGATCCCTTGCGATGACTTTGATCTCTTGCCACGATTTTCCCGATTCTTGGATTTCCTTTTCCAACGACTTTTTCCAGTTGGTTTTGGGTCTACCACGTCCTCTACTGCCTTGTGGATTCCACTCAAGGGCCTGGCTACAAACTTCGCTGTGTGGTTTCCGGAGAGTGTGACCAATCCATCCCCATTTGCGCAGCTTGATCTCGTTTGCTATAGCCTTCTGTTTGCATTTTTGATGTAGCTCGGCATTTGATATAGTGCGAGGCCACCAAACCTTTAGTATACGCCTTAAGCATTTGTTGACGAATACTTGCAGCTTGTTCGTTAGTTGTTCAGTAACAAGCCATGTTTCGCACCCATATAACAAAACCGATATACATTCGATTCAAAAATGCGTACTCTCGTTTTGGTGGATATAACGGATGAAGACCATATTTTGTTCAGTTGAGCAAACGCGCCTTTTGCTTTTGCTATTCTTGAGTTGATATCCTCTTTTGCTCCACCATCCATGGAGATAATGCTGCCTAAATACGTGAAGCTATCGACGTTTCCGATGTCATCACTGCCAGCTTTAAACGTGATGTCATTGCTTGCGTTCAGCTTCATGCTTTTAGTCTTGGATACGTTGATTTTCAGGCCGGCCTTTTGTGATTCCAAGACAAGGTCTTCAATTTTGTTTTGCATATCTGAATGTTTGGACGATAAGAGGCAGATGTCGTCAGCGTAGTCGAGGTTTTCTAGATGTTCAGTAAAGTTCCATTGGATACCCCTTTTGGCCTTATTAAGAGCTTTATCTAGAATATCGTCAAGAACGATAAGGAAGAGAGATGGTGATAGTAAACACCCCTGCCGTACGCCTGAATTAGTGGTGAATGTCGGTGACAACAACCCGTTGTGTAACACACTGCATTTAAAGCCTTCATATTGTGCACGTACTAAGTTTATGGCCTTTGCGGCAATACCTCTTCGTTGCAGTGACGCCCAGATGTTTTCTCGGGAGACACTGTCGAAGGCAGTGCTATAGTCAACGAAGACAAGTTGAAGTGCAGCACGCCACTCGCATGTTTGTTCGACAATTATTCTGAGCGTGTTGATTTGATCCACGCATGATCTGTTTCGGCGGAATCCTGCTTGCTGCTTTCGAATGGCCGAATCAAGTTTTTCGCTTACCCTGCTCAGAAGCACTTTCGTCAGTACTTTTGATGGTACTGAGAGCAAGGTGATGCCTCTAGTTTCGGCACTCGCTTAGGTCACCTTTTTTCGGCAATTTGACTAACATGCCATGTAGCCAATCTTCTGGCAAACGCTCTTCACTCCAGATTTTGGTGAGCAGAGGATGGAGAATTTTAGCTGATGTTATGGGGCATGCCTTTAGCAGTTCAGCTGTTATTTGGTCTATACCGGCGGCCTTGTTGTTTTTCATGCTTTGGATAGCTTTCACTATTTCATCAATTGTAGGCGGCGGTGTTTGTATTCGACTACTACTGCGAGTCACTGCGGCATTTGTAGTTGGTGATTCTGGTTGCAGGGATGTGGTAGACATGGGATTTAGTATATCACAAAAATACTCTTTCCATCTGTTTAGTTGGTCGTCCGCAGATGTTTTGCTTAAGTGATAGAAAAATATTTCACCAGATGGCGCTATAAAAAACATTTAATGGGTTAATATGTCATAAAATATGTCCCTTACCAAGAAAAATTTACGGTTCGTAAATTGCGTGCCCAAAGCGAATCGCTCACGAACTGTGATTTCACTAACACATCAGACCAATCGCAAAAAATAAAAATGAGAAAAAACCTTGCTCCCAGAGGCTAAAAAGTTTTCTATTGGTGTAAGTATCAAGCATAAAAATGTTGGTCCCGATCGGAAAATATTTGACAGTGCCCCCAGGCCGTTGATTATGTAGCTTACAAAACTGAAATAACGCCAGAAAAATCAACTAACAAAATTCTGGCGATTTATTTTGGAAATAAGGTCAAAAATTTATTTACTAGTTGATTTTTGGCTTTATTTGCAAAAATAAATGCCGGAAAATTTCTGGCGTAGTTTCCAAAAATTAGTGCCAGATAATTTCTGACTTTATTTCCAAAAAATTTTCTGGCGTAATTTCCGCATAATCATGTTAAGGAGATCAAAATACACTAAAAACACTTAAAAAAAAAAACATGTTGGGGTTTTTTTACTGTTGCATTTGTTGTATTCAATTCTCTTGAAATTGTATAACAAAAATGCAAGTTTTTTTTTAAAATATTTATTTTTGTATTTGTTTAAGATAAATAACAATATATTTTTTTGTTTTTTCATCAAATCATCATTTTGTGTTCACATTTCATTTACTTACATATTATCTCATAAAATATGCATGTATTTTTTTTTTTTTATTTTTTAATATATTTATCTTCTTCATTACTGCTAATTTTATATATTTTAGTATACATCAAAAATACATAATTTTAAAATGTTTTCTTAAGTTTTATTTTTTCTTATAGTTCTTACAAATGTGTGTGTGTTTGTTTGCTTTTTTATTTGTTGTTTGGTTAGATTTAATTATTTTTTTTTTTTGTTTTTTTAAACATTGACAAATTTTCTGTCTCTACAATGAAATCTTTTATTAAACAATTTATTTATTTTTAATTTTATTTTCACAAATAAAAAATAACTCCTTTTTATTTTTTGTTTTTCTCAAGTTCTGATAGATTTTTTTTATATTTTTATTAAAAAACTTTTTAAAGTACAAATTTTAAAAATTTAATTACATTTAGATGTTTGTTGTTGGTTTACTTTGAATTATTCTTTGGGTTTTGTATTTTCATTTAGTTTTGTATTCCACTATTTTTTTTTGTATTGAAATCACGAGAAATTTTCAATTTTTCAATTTCAAAAAATTTTATTACTCATTGAGTAAATGTTAATTTAATGCTAAAAATAAGTTATTAGTTTTATTCAACTATGTATTTTGTATTTTATTAATATTGGCTCAAAAGCTCCATAGCAACATCACAAATATTCTTCTACAGTTGATTTTGTATTTTTATATTTTTTCGATGTGTATCTTTTGTAACTTGCGAATAGAATAAAAAAAACTTGTGTTTTGAGCTTCATTACATTAATTTATGTTTAAGTTTTCTTTTTTGTTTGTTTTTACAAAAATCTAAAAATTTTATTTTTTTTCTCTAGCTATTGAAAATGCACTCCATTTCGTGTTTAAAACCGTTTAAATAGACATAACTGGTTTCTTTTGTATAAGAATTAAAAGTTTGCTTTAACGTTTTGCTAATTTTCTTGTCAATTAGGATTTTTTTTTCATATTTAATGTTTCAATTTCTTCAAACATTGAAAGAAATTTTAACTTTTCAAAATTATTGCGTACCAACTCTCAAATATGCTATGCCAGTGCTGTAAAATACTGCAGTTTCAAAAATGTTTTTAGTGAAATTAAAGTAATATTTTGAAGCGCAGACTGATTAAATCCAATAAAGATTGAAGCCTCAGTAGACTGCAATCAGTTTGCAGTTTCATTCAGAATTTGGAAAAAAAATTTCCAAACTGTATTCTTGGCTGATAAAAAATTAACTACATTTGAGAGCTGACAATAATTTATTTAGAGGTGCCTGGCGATTACAGGCTTTTTTTTTAAATTCATGAATACAGGATTTCCACTCGACGTTTAACCTTTTCCATACCAAATTCAATTCAGACGTTTTTGAAATCAAAATAAACTGCAAAACTCTTTAATCCCCAATAAATATTGGCAGATGTTTGGCAGATATAATATTTATCTATATACCAAGTTTTATAACGATAGCTGCTGTAGTTACAGAAATATATACAGGTCTGTTCCGAAATTCGCGTGATTTCAATTACTTTTTATTAAGGAGGCTTTTTGATGAAAACGGTGAGTCGCACGATAGATAAAAAGTATTAGAATATCTTCTGTGGAAAATTACAAGTTCTACAAATAATATTCATTTGCATTAACGAAAAAGGAACCGTTAAAGAAATATTTTTAAAAGACCGTAAAAAGTCGAAAAATTTTATTTTATCGAATATTTCCTAAACGGTTAATATTTCGTGAACACAAATCAATATTATTTGTAGAACCTGTGAATCTCCACAAAAGAGATTCTTATACTTTTTTATCATGTGACTCTCCATTTTCGTCAAAAAGGTTACGAAATGAAAAGTAATTGAAATCACACGGATTGCGCAACAGGCTTGATGATTTCAAACGTGTTTGTTTGATTTCGAAAAAGTTTAAATTGAAATAAAAAACTGTTCAAATTGAATTGAAAAAATATCGATTTGGTATGGAAAAAGTTTAACTTGATGGAGTGAAAATCATATGCCACAAAACTACTATTTGTTAAAACTCTGTGTTTTGCTTTTTAAGTAAGAATATTCTAATGAAACGTAGGAATCAAAAAGATTATAGATATCAACAATTTATATATTTCTGTAGTAAATTTAACTTTAATTATTCAATTTATTATCATAAGTTTAACAAAATCTTTGTTTTAAGTAAACAAATTATAATAAATTTGTATTCTCATGCAACTATATTTAAAAAAAAAAAAAAACAAATTTACACACATCTTTAGTAAAATTGGAAACAAACCATCAGTAGTTTTGAATTGCATTTTGAAATGGAGCTTTCACATAGTCACTTAATGAGGCCTAAATATTTGAATATTGTACGTCATGGATTTTTTAATAAAATTCCCCAAAATAAAACCAAAGTATTCAAGAAGTATAATTAATAATTTAAAGAAATCTATCATTTTTTAATCATGAATTTCAAAAGTAATTCCTGCCACACCTAAGTTGGAGCGTTTTTCGGGCGTCACTGTTTTTTACCATCTCTGTCTGTTTCATGTCCATACAATTTATATGGAGCATACCGGAACAGATACGGTAAAAAAGCTAACACTCGAATAACGCACCAGATGCATTTTGGTAACCACCACTCATATGGACATCCTAAGGTAGCAGTTTAATAGTAAATAATGTATTTTGTAGCTCCCACACAACCATGTATTTCAAAGTCAAAAAAAAAAAAAAAAAAAAAAAAAAAAAAACAAATACAAATTATTTTTGGGCATACAATGGGTCTTATCTCGAATATTTTTTCTCAGACTGCGATGGAAACTGGAAGACAGTCGCTCACACTCCCGTTTAAAACTGCGCCTTAAAGTGTACCACGTTTTTATAACGTTCAAACAACGTTGAGCCTAAAAGTATGCTATGCTTTGAGAAATTTGTCCTACAAAATATTCCGCATTAACATAAAAGTATGCTAGTATTTTCAAATGGAAAAACGTAGTATATTTTCAGGCAAAGTTTTCAACGGGTGATTCATTTGAAAAATGAGATTTCTCACCATTTCTAAAATCAATATCCTGAGGCAGAGAGCAGTTCTCCAAAAATTTTTTTTTTTTTTTTTGTACAAATTTTGTGTTATTAGTCCAAAAAAAATTCTAGCATTATTGAAGCTTTCACAAGAGTAAAAAAATTTGGTAAAAAGCCTAACAATTAAAGAACATATTTCAATGGTTGCGGGAAAACAGTTTTTTTTTTTTAATATGGTGATCGACCCACCTTAATGTACACATATAATTTTTCATTAATATGTACATATTTAACTTTCCATTGAACTTTCTTTTAGAAAGCTGCCTTCGCTTTTACTAGTTTAAATTTAAAAATATCAGCTCTTTGTGTAAGAAACGCACGAGTTATTTAATTAAAAAAAAGTATTCCTATGAGATATACTGGATTAATAATCTATTAGAAAAACGCCCGCCAGCAATAGCTGTCAGAAGTTCAAGAAAAGATTAAATTTATTTTTTTGAAAATCAGAAAAACAAAGCTTTAAAACAAGCTATTAAAAATTTAAATCCGAAAATTTATTGCAAACATGCTAATTTAATTTGTTCCAAGATTCAACCCCTTTCCTTGCATATGTTTGTCGAAAGGGAAAACAATTTAGATCCAAAGTTTACTTTAAGTCATCATTAAAGTGCCACCCACTATTGAACGAATAAAGGAACATGAAGAAAGCGCTTATAAAATGATGCACCATATGAAGTTTTACCTTATATTAATTAATATTGCATGAAACTTTTTTCGTAATATCATCGAAAATTAATGTAGTACATGAGATTTTTTTTATTGCATAATTTTTTTCCATAAAATATCAGCTTAAAAAATTTTTTCATGAAACTTATGAAAAAATCGCGTGTAATTTTTGAAAATTGATAACCCGATTTTTTTAAAATTGTACAATTTTAATCTATAGTTTCATGAATTTCATTAAGTATATTGCTTTATATTGCATGAGATATATTTTCTTATATCCAAGAATCATTCTATAGTGTTATTTCCATCAAAATTCAGCATACATTTTTTTTTCGTGAAATTAAGAAAAAAATCTCATGCAATTTTTAAAATATAATTTCTATTAAAAAAATTGCATTATATTGTTTAATATCGCATAAGTTATATTTTTATGTCACCAAGAATCAAGATATTGCAAGAGTTTTCATGCTACATTATTATGTCCACCGAAGTGCAGCATAATTTTTTTTCGTGAAACTAAGGAAAAAATCTCATGCAATTTTTGAAAAATATATCATGCGATTTTTCAAAATTTCATTAAAAAAATTTCATGAATTTTATAAAGTTTTCATTAACGCTTGCCACACAATATTTAAAATTTTCCATCTTGTAATTTCCAAGAATTTTTTTTATTTAAAAATAATCTGAATGGTAGGGTACGTTTGAAGATCATTTGGCAAAAAGTATCAGTATAATTTTTTAAATTTTGGTAATATACTGTGAAGTTTAAATGTTTAAAAACAAACTCACGCAGTGGCTTGGATGCAAAATATGTATATCTTTTGAATGAAAATAAAAATCAAAAACTTTGCCATATCCCAATTAAATATATGTACTTCACAAACCTTACTTGGATTTAGGAATTCTGTCAATTGTGGTTTTCCACTTTTAAACATAAACATTTTTTTGTTTTTCGAAAATCACTACCGTTTCAAAATGCACTCCAACTTCAATGCTAACTATTTAGAAAGGTTCACCATTTTTTTCTTATTATAAAAATACAATTATTTTTTAATCAAACTCTACATTTTTATTAAAACTAAAGAGTTATGTCAACAAAAAAAAAAAAAAAAACATTAATATTTATAACTAAAATAAGAAAAGAAATGCGAATAATGCAGCTGTTTTGCGTTGTATTGCAAATAATTTGCAAATCGCAAGCTGCACGGCGCGCATTTTCACTTTTCTTATTAACACATTCATTTTTCTTTATGGTACAAACATATAAACTATAATAAAAATTTATTTATTTAAATATTCATTAAAATTTAAATTGATATCTCCTTTTCCATTTTCTTTCATAAATTACATTTTGCATATCATTTTTTTTTTTTGTTTCTTTATAAAACTACAAATTACGAAAAAATAAAAATTAAATTAAAATAAAATAACATAAGACAAAAATTTTAAAGCATAAAAAAATGTTCATGCTTTGTGTTTTATTTTTCCTTTTTTTCTTCTTTTTCAATTTTAATCAGGTGCATTGTCTGTGGCGTCAGCGCCAACACCATCATCGTCGTCCTCCTCATCATCGTTGGTATCGTCATCATCGTCGTCGTTGAGTGGACCAATATCTGCAGCTAATATAACAACGGTGGTGGTGGCAGCGGCTTCTACGTCTTCCTCCTCTTTATTTCCTTTACAAATCTCTCTTTCATTTAATTTTTCATCAACTTCTACATCTTCGGATTCTATCGATGGCCTTACTCAATCGATTTTCGTTTGACAATATAGCTCTTTGAGGGACTTGAGCTCCTCGATTAATGCTTTATTTTGGTTTTCTAGCACCGCAACGCGATTCTCCAGGCACTTGATATACTCCTTCTTTTTGCGTCGACATTCTCGAGCAGCTTCACGATTCTTCTGCAATCGTATCTCCCGCTTTCTCGTCTGATCCTCAGCTATGACACTATTATCTGCGCACAATCAAGGATCGTTTTAAGGATTCCAGTGACGCATAAAATATATAAAGAGAGAAAAGGCAAAATGTTAGTAATGACTAAAATTGTTCTGATTTTCAAAAGTTAACAAAAATCATATGTTCTTTACTAGTATTGTTGTATGAATTAATTTGTATCCTACTAGGTATATAAAATGCTGATGCGCTATCCTGCGGCATATGAATTAGTGTACCGCTTGTACTGCCAGGCGTTCCGAGTGTGGGTAATCCGGCGGCGTCTTGCATTTGCAAAGTCGCTCCCGCTAATATAACGGATATAATCACAAAACACAATTCATTTCGTTACGGTTTTCGGAACGATTTGCGAAGAACAGAAATGCATTCGAAACAAGTTGTTGTTGTAGTAGTTGTTGTTGTTGGTAGTAGTGGTGATGGAAGTGGTTGTTGTGGAAGAGGAGGAATAATAGTAGTAGTAGTAGTTGTATGTGGCAGGTGGAGTTGTTCGGTTCAATTCAAGATTGTTGGACGGACGTAAGTGATTGGGAGTAGTTGATTTTGTAAAATTAAAATTGAAAATTTTAATAAAAAATCGTGTCATTTTTTTGCACAGAATAAAATTTTTTTAAGGACTTAATCATAATGTTAGTGAGCGAAATAGAGAGAGCGTGGAAAAATACAAGACAGAAAGCAATTGGCGTGAGACAGAGAAATAGAGAGAGTGGAAGCATATGCAACATTCATTGATAACAAAGCCTAGCTTTAGATGTACAAAAACATTAAAAAAGTTCCTTTAACAATTTGGATTATTCACAAAGCTTCCTTTTGTAAGTAGTGAGCGAGAAATGATTTCATCAATCGAGCTACTTGAATTATCAATGGCTTGAAAATGTGCGAAATGTCAATTACGAGTACAAATATATTGGATTAAGTGAGCATACGAGTATTTTATTTTGTTAATGATGAATTTAAAATTTAGTTTTTTTATATTTTTAATAAATGGTGCGCAGACATTTACAAAATCAAGTACTGAACAAATAATAAACTACTGTACAAGACAGTGATTGCGAGTTATTAGTGAAACAATTTTGGTTTTGTTATTTTTACAGAGTGTTTTTTAAGTCAGAAGCGACAGTTTCCAATAATGAAATGGTATCTGCTATATGAAAACTGAAAACGTCAATGTAATTAATTGAAGTAAAAGAAAGAGAGAATTTATGATATTACTTTTTCATGAATAAGTGATTACTAATACGATTTTCATACATATGTATTTACATTGTCCATAAAAAACGGTTTTTGTTAAATTGGTCAAAATTTGTCTTTTTCTAGTTCTTTTCTATACTATATATATAAAATTGCTTGTATGAAAACCCTATGTAACGCTTTGACGCAAAATACACAGAACCGATTTTATGAATTTTTTTTTTGGTAACATTATATTTGTGCTAAGAAACTGGCCCAAATTTGGGCGTTATTTCCAATCTGATTATCGCCGAAATTTACATGAAAATATTTTGGGCGTTACTTCGTTTTTATTTTTGGGCGTTATTTCAATTTTTTTGGGCGTTATTACGTCATTTTATTTTTTGGGCGTTATTTGGTTTTTTTTTTTGGACGTTATTTCATTGCTTGTTATTTCCTGACGCCTTAGATGTTTTTCGAGGTTTTTGAACTTTTGCCGATTTCTTCAATGTAGTTCAATATTATTCGATATTTTTGGAACTTGACCGATATTTCACAATACTTTTGAACTTGTACCGATTTCTCCATTTATCCATTTATTTTGTCTTCAAAACAAGCTATGATTGAATTACAAATAAATGAACACCTTAAGTTCACAAATGTGTGAACTCAACTTAAGGTGTTCATTTATTTGTAATTTAATTGAAAAGAGTTCACGGTATTGTTCAAATTTATAAATTGAAGCTATGATTGGTTAGAGGATATCTCAGAAACCATAAGTGATAGAGCAATTCGGATTCGGCATCGACAAATACATCGAAAATGACAAATTTCGTTTTGGTTTGTCATGTTGTTGGCATTAAAATGTAACGAAAACCACCAGCGCTCAGTTAAATTTTTTGTTTTCATGTTGTGCATTTTCCTTTGTTTTTGTAATTTTGTTGGTGTTTTATATAAACACACTGATCAGTAAGCTCAAACCAACAATGTCATCTGATCCATGTTTGTTGGTAGCAAATAATGTAAATCATTTTATGATAAAAAAAACAAAAAACAGTTACTAGTCCAGTCTAATTAGATTAGAGTCTTGCAATAATTCCAATGTACATAAGACCTATACCAATCGATAGAGAACATATCAAAATGGGTCCTCCCAATTATGTAAATTGGGGTTTTTTTTTTTTCGTAAAGTACGAGGTAAAAAATTCTGATGTTTCCGATTTTAGTAATACAAGAATTGGTCAGTGGTCAAAATCACCCTTATATTCAAAAAATATACGAAAAAAACGAGCCCGAAGCGCTCTTGGATTTTCGTTTTTCTCTTAAAATTTCATAATTGTACAACATCCTGGCTTTACCATGTAACTACATTTTTCTTAAAACTTTGATAAAAAAAAAATAGCAATTACAAAAGTTGACTTATCAAAGGCAGATAAAATATGAAGAAAAATTAAATTGATGTGAGGGCAAAAATGTTGCTTGCAAAATGAATACACAACTTCTACTCAGCGTTTTTAATATGCTAAGCTAAAAACAACTTTATTTCATAAGCGATAACCCGTAAAGGAAGTAACCGATTAAACGATGAAATGCCAAAATTCGAAGGAAAAGTCGTCTTGTATCCGATGTCATAAATGGATACTATCTTAACTGTTTCTTGAGCGAGATAGCTTCGTGTACATATGCCTTCGAATAGCTTTAAGTGTACTTTGACGCAAGGATACCTTAAAGTCTAACGTAAGGAATATAATATACATATTTTCCAAGAGCCACATTTTATTTCCGGTATGAAAATCTTGTCAAAGGGTGATATTTCTTTCTTGAGTAATTTTTTGATTATTCCTGCTCAATTTTTGCTTTCTGTTTGCAAATCCAATATAACTTCTTAAGTGAACGAACGGTATCAATGACCTAATTATGGGTGTTATGAATGTGATTAAGACGACGGTTATGACTTAAATACAAATGTATGAAAATGCTAAAAAAAAATTACAAAGTTAAACATATGTATGTGAAATGAATGAGTTTTTTACGCGTGAGTATTGGTTTTGATCTTAGTTTTTTGTTGAAAATTTTTACTTTTTTTTGCGACAGTAAAAACAGTACAGTTATTTTCTAAATGCATTAATGAGGTACAGCGCTCGCAGCAACAATATATACAACAATAAGATTTTGATTTGCATTTTGTTGTTTTATTTTTTTGTTTAAAAAATATTCAATTAAACATAAATAAATGTATAAAAAATATAAACAAAATGATAACAAACGCAACCAGAGAATGCAAATTAAATGAAAATGCAACATATGTTTTAATTCACAAAAAAATTATATTTTTTTCATACTAAAATTACCTGATATATCTGGGCCACTGATGTCATTAAAGATTTTATGATACGATGGCCTTCGTGTAAGTTCTCTCCGTCTTCGTGGTGAATCTTCATCAGAAAGACTATCATCACTATTGGAATCCGGGTGCTGTGAGTTCGGTTCAGGTTTGATCTTACACGGAAAATTTGGAGGGAGCTTAAAAGTTGCAAATTAAGTCGATGTTAAAAAAGGAAACTTAAAAATTTTTGGAATTATAATAAAGTGTAACGTGAGTGGTAGAGATATCACTTTTGAAGGCCCCGTTTGCATTTGCTATTGAGCAGTTGCTTAAACAGGTAACTGTAAAGACAACTAAAGAACCAATTGACTGGTTGCCATACGCAATAGGGGTCTTATTTTTACGTTATTCATTGCATTCACTAGATTATGAAATTCCAAAAACAATTATAGGATGTTCAATTATTGAACGTACGACAATTCACACAAAATACTTACTTGGACAGCATTGCCTGATGTTGTATGTATAACCGTCGAATTCGGTTTAGCCACATAAACTACACCCCCTTTTGAAATCGCTATTGGAGGTGCATTTGTTGCTGCTGTTTGTATAACAGAGGATTGATTTGCCGCTTGTATAACAGATTGAACCTGCAACTTGAAAGAGAAACAAAAGAAACCACATTATCAAATGTTAAAATTGAAATATTTGAAAATTTACCTGAATGCTCTGTGCGGCTGGCAGGTATTGCACAACATTTCCAGTTGTGGTCAACACAGTGGATGACGACGACGGATGCGTTGGAGGTGGTGCTGAATTCGAGGATGAACTTTGTTGTTGTTGTTGTGATAAATTATTTACTTCGCTGGCTGAGCCAGCATTCATGCCGTCAACATTATTTGAATTACCATTCTCCTCGACGATGCTGTCCATTTTCTCGATTTTTAACAGCACCGTTACGTCTTCTGATAATTGCTTCAGTTTGACAATTTGTTTTATTTGCCTCAACGAAAAATGCCAAATTTAATTAAGAGCAAATAAATTAGGCTTGTTCTGGCTGTTGCTGTTGTTGTGTATTATGGATATACTTTCTTCGTTTAGCTTTGGTATATAAAGCGTTTAATGGCTTGGTTCCTTTTTCAGGTGGCCAAAGAGATAACTTTTCTAATGTATCCAGTTTGATAGTTTTAGCTGTAAAGAGAAGATAATGTAAACTTTAAATTCGAAAATTTGACATTTACAAAGTTTCAAGATATTCACTTTAATGTGTTGTGGTAATCGGCTTTTTTGTGTAAATTTTGTAAAAAATATTGAGCTTCAGCCGTGGTAATAAAAACAAAAGTTTATGTTTTTATGTTTTTTTATTTTCAATATTTCGGCTTAATTTTTAAGCCATCATCAGGAAATACTTTTACATTTTTCATATTTCTTGTCAAGCAAGTTGTTCACCGTCCGTTGTTCAGCTATCGACGATGGCTTAAAAATTAAGCCGAAATATTGAAAATAAAAAAACATAAAAACATAAACTTTTGTTTTTATTACCACGGCTGAAGCTCAATATTTTTTACAAGATATTCACTTTAGTCATAATAGTTGGTAATATAGTTGGAAATAAAGAATTTGAATTTGCCGCCATTTTTGCTGTAAAGTGTTGCCAACCAAAAAAGGAAAACAGTTTGACATTCGGGTTTAGGGTTAGGGTTTTGGTAACAATATTTCATTGGTTTACGATCAAAACTAAATATCTTAACTGTTTCTAGATAAGTGTGGAAATAAGCTCGATCCCGAAGATGTATCATACAAAAATTTAGCTTTGAAGTATCAAATTCTCAGCCTCCTGGCTACTGTCTCTTTTCCGAATTGAGTATTATTGGTAACTTAAACTTAATTTCAAGTGTACAAACATTTTACACTAGAAATGAGATATGTAATTAATAGTCTTTCAATGTAATTGTCAAATTCTACTATTTATATTAAATTTTATTAAAATATACGTTATTGAACTTTGTCACTCGACTTTTACCTCTGCCTCTTGGCACATCAAAACCCATACAATTCGTGCGTCTAATTTTTTTGACTGGATTGACCAGTTTTAGAAAAGTACAAAAAAGACCAAAGCTGAACTCAGATACAAGAACAAAATTGTGTGCCGAAAATAATGTATTTTTCTTCCTTCGTGAGTAGAATCACCTATCACCATCTTTTCATTGGACAAAGCATAATATTTTCATCAAACACATAATTTTTGGAATAATGTAAACTTCTAATCAGCTAAAATTTATTCAATTATGTATGTGTATTGCACAAGATATCATGTAATGAAGTGTACTTTTCTTTACCAGCATATTTTACACTGAACTGAAGTATTTGATTTAAAATATACAATATTTAAATCTTCACTGTACACTGTTATCATTTTAACACTGAAGTACATAGTCTTGTTTTATCAGTGTCAAAAAGAAAACCTGATTCAAACTAATACTTCAGTGTACTACGTTTTATACAAACAAATACTTCAGGTCCGAGTAATACGTGGGAGTTACAAAACTACAGTAAAATTTATGATAGTATATGCAAGCCCCTAATTGCTACGCAGCACTTTCATGTTGTCAGCCCTTAGTACTCTATAAAGATATAATTGGATATATGCGAAAAATACATAGTGTTTACAAAAGGAACTTGCAGTTTCACTTCACCCAAGGCGCGCAAAAAAGAGATTGCAATACAAACATGAAGTACCACAAAGTGCAAAAACCGCGAAATTCTATATGAACAGTGAATGGATGGAGAACAAAGCTTAAGCACACACACAGCACAGTCTATGAGATAAAACAACAACGCTTTCTCATACGTTACAATGTTGTGATACCTTTTTGTATGAGTCATCATCATCAATAACATCAAACATTGTCGTAGTAGTCTAATCGAGTCGTAGTCGACGGAGACAACATCATCAAAAAACTATGAGGCATACAAATCCAGAAAGTGACGAACACTGACTACACAACGACTTCATTGGTTGGCAAAAATAATAAAATAAATAAATAAAGAAAAAACAAAAACAAAATAATACAATAATAATAACACAAAAGCACATTGGGTAGCGGTGCCATTTTTATCTCGTTGATAAAGTGTTGCATATATATTCGTACAAACAGGTAACAATAGAAGCATAAATTTGATGCAGCAATTCAAGAAAATTCCGTATATATGCTCGTATAACTCACATTTTGAACTTAATAATGCACAGCAGATATATAATTTGAGTTGAAATGTTTACACTAAAGCAGCAGACTGAAATTTGAAGGGGAGTAGTTTTACTGCCCAATACAATTGGAAATATTTACAGGTTGATCAGAGGTGCAAGGTTTAAATTACAGCTTAATTTCTGATGCAAAATCGTATATTTATTAATCCAAAAGCGAATCATGAGCTAGTCAAGTTTTTGGAAAGAAAAATTTTTATTTAGAGAAGTGCAAAATTCACAAAAGTGGTAAACTCTGTGGTCACAGAGAATATGGAGAATAAGCTCGCACGGCTGCATTGCTTTTTATGAAATGCGATATCGAGATAAGGTTAACACCACTAAGGAACGATATTATAATCTTTATCTTTGTAAGTGGGCGGTGCCACGCCCTGAATGGAAACATGATGTCAGGGCGAAACTGCTGAGCACTGAGGAAAAAAATTTAAATTATTAGCTGCCAAACAAACATCGATCAGATCACATTATTGGTTTGAACTTACTGTTCAATATGTTTTAGTAAAAACACCAACCAAATTACAAGAACAAGACAAAATGCATAAAGGAAAACAAAACAAATTATTGGAGAGCTGGTTTTCATTACGTTTCAACAATCATATCATCAGACGAATTTGCCGACATCCAGAAGAGCTTGAAAAGCATACTATATTTAACCTTTTGCATAGATTTGTTGAGAATCAAAGCAAAAACTAAATACAGCACATGCAGAAGTTCCAATTTGGGCACAAAAATATAATTGAGCACAAAAAAACCGACACTCGCTCTTGCGAAAGCTGTTCATTAGCTGTTGGTTGACTAATGGTTAACCAATGAAATTTGGGGGTTTAACTTATGGTTAACTAATGATTGAAAATAACATGTTGTTGGTTAAACCCTTGTCATTAGTAATGACTGTGAATTCGGGACTTATTGGATTTTGGAGGGTTGAAAACAATGAAAAAATTACTGATTCATAAAATTGTCTATAACTTGGAAATTTCTAAATCGATTTTTATGTTCAGACCAATTTTGACACCAGTTTTTACGGAAACTATTTTTATATATCGTCGGGTTGAAACTAAAACTAGACATCTACATTTTTGTTTTTTAGTGTGATTTTTGGTTCGCTTAAAGGCACCAAAAAAGGTGATGGTTCGATTGAATACCGGTTAATAGTTGGATTTATTCTTCCGACACTATTCACTAGTGTGGTCTTTCATTTTCAAGACCGCTACCTTCTAAGCAGTTGTCTGTTAAAAAATGCATATGTATGTATGTATGTAGTTTGGTGCCAACAATTCAATGCGTAGTGGTACATTGGTATCATCTTCCGGCTATTGCAATGATTATAATATTGTATCGTGAAAAATGTAAATTTTTTACTTTGAACTTTTTGTTACTGGCATTTTTTAAATTTAAAAAAAAAGAAAAAAAAAGTGAACTGCTAGCTGCTTATATGCCGCCGTAGAGACATCAACAGCCACTTTGGCAACACCTTCAATTAATTTATTATTCTTGCTGTTGTTGCTGCTGCTGCTGTGCTTACACTGTTGCTGTATTTTTACTAGGTGACGTCATAAGAAAAGTTAGAATACGGGTAAATCGCTCAGTTGGTCGATTCGCTGCTGCTGCTGCTCCCATAGAGCAAGTGTCGCTGACGACGATGATGTCGATGTGATTGTGTATACGTTTGCGTTTATCTTGTGTTTTATAGTTGTTGTTGAATATTTTGTTTTTATTGTTGTTGGTTTGTATTTAAAGCAGCAAAAACTTTCAACAGAAGCCAAAGCAGTGACGTAATTTGTTATTTTCTTACCAGAGTCCTCGATGAGACGACTGAGGATTGTTGTTATATATGTACGTTAATTTTATTGTAAGAAAACATTGTCCAACATTGGTTATTTATTGTGTAAGCCAATATATTTTATAAGTCGAAATTATCTTGAGATGTTTTAGAATGGATAACATTAAAAATTATGTGATTGTTGTTTCATTGCAGCAAGTGGTGGTGATATATTAATTGCACTAGGATTGTACAATAAATGTTCATTTTCCTATTTATGGTCCTCTTAATTTTTACATCCGTTAGAGGGGAGTTGGTGTTCAACTCAAAATATCATTAAGTATATTATCATTAAGTATATTTTGAGTTGAACAATAAATAGCCAATGTTAGACAATGTCTTCTTACAATAAAATCAACGTACATATATATATACAATTCTCAGTCGTCTCATGGAGGACTCTGGTAAGAAAATAACTACTTCGGCTTCTGTTGAAAGTTTTAGCAATTTAGTCGATTTTTGTTGTTTTTTGCGCTTATTTCTCTTTCAAAACGCTTTTTGAACTATATATATTTTATATATTTTTTCTTCTCAAAAATGTTCTAACCTAAAAATTGAAAAACGGAGCAAAATCACGGTTTGTAGCTATTTCGCAGGTTACATACATAGAAAATGGGCGAAATTTTACCGCTCTTTTCTACTAACCGGGCCAATATTCCACATCTTCCAAATGAGCCATTGATTGATCATATGAGATTTATGGGCTCGGCGTAAATCATGGGATTTACCATATAAAAATAAATCTGTTTCTGAGATTTATTTTAAATCTGTGTATAAATCTCAGCAGGGCTACCGATTTTGGTTATTTTCGATCAAGTGGCACCCCTTAACTTTGACAATTGGCATTAAATATCATTGAAAAAAAGCAAATGGAAGGAAGATAAAAATTAAAAAAAAGGTAAAAACAACTTCCATTTTCCCGCTTATGACATTTAGTGTCAAAAATAAACGGAAAGGATTCAATGACGAGCTAATTCTCTGCTGGAAACATAGTATTATTTGGTATTATTACTCAAAAGTAAAAGTGTGGAAAAATTGTGTTTTTTAAACATTTAGTTCAGTATGTCTCAAAAACCAGAAATAGAGAATTTTGTGGCAACGTTACGAATGAAAGCATAATGTCGCAAAATGTGACGGCGAAAATTCCGAAAATATTATTACGGCCTTGAAATCTTACCTTTAAGCGCGGCCAAAGAAGTTCTGCTTAAAAAATTTTTGATTAAGAAGTTTAAATGAGTAAAAAAAAAGAGAACTATCATAGTGAGTTTTTTTTTTTAAATCGAATTCCGTGAATTATTTAAGCGTATCCCTCCCCATACATTATACAATTTATTATACAACTTGAATGTGCAACAGATTAAACTCTTTGCCATATACTGTTCTGTAAGTTGATTCAATTTGTTTAACAATTTCATTTTGTGTGTGGTCTTTGTAGTGGATATGCTTGCAATTTTGATTATAAATAAATTAAAAAAAAGGAAATTGTTGAAGGAATGGTTAAATAAAATATACAAAATTAATAAAGAAAACTAAGTGAAACTGAGTCAATAGATTTTGAATTCACTTTTGACATTCTCCTTGGAAATTTAACCAGGTATATCCAAAAAGACGATACTTTAATGAGAAATGTTGTTCGTGCAGAAACTCGTTTATCAATAACTTTACGCTTTTTGGCCACAGGCAACTCATTTGAAAACCACCTCTGCACTGGAATTCCCTGGTCTCGTAGGAAATTTCATTGATCAAAATAAAATAGGTTTGGCACGTAAAGGTTATCATCTCCGGCACCGGATTTTTTACTTTGCACATCTTTTTTAATTCTATTCGGTAGAAAGTTCTTAAATGAATTTTGCTTTTTAAGACTGCTATTTTTGAATATTCCATTAATACGAACTTGTACAGTCAAATTTGCAATGAACAACAACCGACGCTACAAATATTAACTTGGAAATTGGTGACATATGTTTCGGCTATTACCACATACACATATATATATTTGCATATATATATATATGTACATAGCCTCATCAGACCTATTTTAGTTAATCTTTGCTTCTTACTAGAATCGAACCTGCAGCCTTCTGCATTCTAATGAATTTCCAAGTTAATATTTGTAGCGTCGGTTGTTGTTCATTGCAAATTTGACTGTACAAGTTCGTATTAATGGAATATTCAAAAATAGCAGTCTTAAAAAGCAAAATTAAAAATCATTTTAATTTGTGAAAAATCATTTAATATTGAAAAGGTGAACCCGCCTATTAATGTTAGAATTCTAACATTTACAATTATAACCTTGCGAGAGCAAGATTCTCACTAGCAGTGGACAAATAATCCACAACAGTGGGATATTAATTGTGAATTGTGGAAGATAGCATGTCTCAAAACCAAATTTGAGAGTGCATTCAACATAATAAACAATTAAGAAAATATTTCCAATGAACACAGCTGATAGCAACAAGTGTACTTACATAAATAACAACAACAACAGTGTTATTTATGTGAGGATCTTTGACGAGGTAGATCGTTCCGAAGCGTGGCCTAAGTGGTAGAGGCCTGCTGCACTCTTTCATTAGAATGCAGAAGGCTGCAGGTTCGATTCTAGTAAGAAGCAAAGATTAACTAAAATAGGTCTGATGAGGCTATGTACATATATATATATGCAAATATATATATGTGTATGTGGTAATAGCCGAAACATATGTCACCAATTTCCAAGTTAATATTTGTAGCGTCGGTTGTTGTTCATTGCAAATTTGACTGTACAAGTTCGTATTAATGGAAAGTTCTTATGTTGACAATTTTTCTTCATCGTTTTCAGAGTTCCACTTTGTTTCAACTCTTCATATTGGAACAAAACCTGCTCATGACTTTTCTTCAGTTTTATTTTCGTTTGCAACGTTCCATAGCTCAGGCATACTTTTGTATGCCTCAAGGAACTCACTGCTTTTCTTCGTTCATATTTTTTTTAGTTTATATTTAAATGAAAAGTATTTTTTCCTTTTTTGAATGAAATTCAGATTAAAACAACATCAGGATAGTTATATTTCACCATCACATCTCACTTTTTTCAAAAAGGAGAGTTTGTCCTTCCAAATTTGGCAAAAAAGAAGGATTTTCTTCAAAAGGAGTATCAAAATATTTAACGAGAAACGTTTGAAATGAATGAAAAACATTGTGTTTTATCTCTAATTCCTTATTCTTATTACATTTTCCCAAATTATTCATCTTCGTGAAATGTTTGATCGCCACTAGACACATTACGAGTATATTTTGTTGTCAATTATGGCGAAGCATTACAGCTGCGATTTGATAGACCAATAGAAGCCTAGGAACGACATATTCCAGTTCACTTTAATGGTTAGAAAGGCCATAAGTGTACACTGCCGTCCTAAGAATGAATGCCGTAACTCCAATAAATTTTTATTTCTGTAAAATGAGTTTTTGTGTTACTTGCTGTTTCGTTTTCTCAACGCTTTCAGCTTTAAGGAAAATAATTTTTTATTCCTCATTTCTACAGGATTTGTCACGCTCTACATGATGGCAATAGTGGAAATAGCCAATTCCTTAAATTTCAGTCAAAAATGGAGTTACGATAATATGTTTTGCATCGCACTGCTTCGGACGAAGCTGCCGTAAAGACAACTTTTGATTAAATTTACTGTGAAGAAAGAGTAAATCCGAAGAAACATTCTTGTCTTTTGGTGATCAAGACCAATACCAATTTTGTGTCTATTGACTTTTTCTTTCTGACAAGCTCTTTTCCGTTGTTCTTCAGTGTATAATATTTCCGCCTACGCACCGTTTTTTTTTTTTTGTAAGAGGGTTTTGATCTGATTCGTTGTCCACTATGTGGGGTTGAATTTCTTTAAGTTGTGATTACCAACTTGAATCACAGATTAATTTATCTGAGCTGCAACAGTTGTCCTCTGTGGAACCATACTCTAAAATAGATCTTAGAAAAAATTTTAGTTGACTGACTTGTCCAGAGGCCACAATCAATACTTTCTACGCGCACGAGATGTTCCATAAAGAAAATTTGTTTGTTTTTAAAAAGATTTAGGGAAACGAAATGATTTTAAAAATGTATGCAGTGTCATACATTTTTATGGAGTTGCGGTGTTTTTGCTTAGCATGTGGAGATATGGTATTCTTGTTTAGTAAAATGTGTACGGCTGGGAGTTACGACAAGTCATAGTTGATTTTATAGGGAAAATAAAGGTATACTGCAACCTGTTCTTGTGGGTTGACAGACAGAACCGAGATGACCCAAAAAACGCCATAAACTCATTTTTTTGGAAAATTGGAGTTACGGCATTCTTACTTAGAACGGCAGTACAGTAGATAGTATCACAAAAAAAAATTTCACCGTAAACCATTTTGAAAGCTTATTGGTTTTGATTTTTAAGGAAAAAAAAAATTTTTTTTTTCGACCTCTAAATAAGCTCAAAAACAAAAATCGCCCCCTAAGAATATGCAATTTTTTTTTTTAACATTCGACATTTTAAACAGTATGCAAATAAATAAATAAGAATCTTGCATAGTTCTAAGGGGCGATTTTTGATCTTGAAATATCCTGTTTTTCATGTTTTGTACTGAGGTTTTAGATTCGCTATAAACTTCTTCAGTCTCATCAATTTGAGGAAACTTCGTGGATATGAATTTTATGATTTTTTGTGGCACCTTAGGGTGGTAGAAACTGAGGTAATGAGTACATCTAGTCGAAAAAAACATTTGAGATAAATTACTTCTATGAATGAAATTTAGTCCACATTGACAACAAAATACTATACTTGATGATCGGACGGATGAAAGGCGGAGCTATACGAAAAAATCATTAGAGGTCAAAAAAAAAATTTTTTTTTTTTCCTTAAAAATCAAAACTGATAAGCTTTCAAAATAGGGGGCTAGCGGCGAACTTTTTTTTTGTATGGGGATCGATATTTTCTAGTGTACAGACTTGTAGCTACGTTTTCTCCGCCGTTCACGCGTTCCGTCATATTCATTGCAGCAAAAACTCTGTCAGCAGAAAGGGCTGAGTCGGGCAGATATCGAATTTATTCATATTCTACCCATCCTCGTAGTCGCAATTTTGGCTAATCAAATGTATGAAGACCGACCCAGCCTAATGGATATGTAGAACGGTCTGTCTTCCATCCGTCTATAGTTTTCCACCCTATGATATCATTGACACTTTATTTTAAAAGACCTGTTTTCGAAAATTATTACAGTCTTAACGGTCGTTATTGTTTTTGTAACATTGATTATTTTAGATTAATACTACCCAGTGTGCCAGACGGTTCATATCTCCGCTTTTTTGCCCGTTACGGATCCGTTCCAAAAAAAAAAAAAGATTCGCTTTTTTTTTGGGAATCTCTCCCGCCAACGTATTAGTAACGGATCCGTAACGGATAAAAAAGCGGAGATTTGAACCGTATGGCACACTGGGTAAAACCAAATTTTTTGCATTAGGTTCATTTTAAATATTTTTCCAAAAATTGCATATGGAAAGAACGAATGCTGACTGGTGGAGTTAATGGTGTCCGAAAAATCATTACTTTATTTATTCTTACTTGGCTGATTCTATCTTAATTTATTGCCTGATATTTTGATTGCGTTCGAATATTTCTGGTTTTTGCAGCTTCTTGGGCTTTGGCTGCGAGGTCGTGGATCATTTATCTTCCTTGGAAGAGGTTTTTACTTTCTTGTTGAGGCAGTTGTAGATCATCGCAGTTTTTTTGCTTTTTCTAATACAGACATCCTTGAAATAATGAAGTGAACATTTTTTGAGTGTTTCACTGGCAGGGATTTTCCTTGTCGAGAAGTGTGAATTACGTGATAGATTGGTAAGTTTTGATTACAAAGTATTTTTTTTACCGCCAAAAAAGTAGTAAATTTTTTTTAATTCCAAATCAAAACAAAATGCTAATTACCATAATTATGTACGATAAAAAAACTCCTTGGTTCAAATGTTGGGAAAAATTTTGCGACGATAACACGGATAGACCAGACAGAATTTAATGTTGTGACCAATTCAATTTTGGAATTCCCATAGATTCTCTAAAAAATAAGTTGCACAAAAAATCTCTGAAAGATCGGCCTCGCTCCAGTCCAAAATAAATAAGAAGGAAAATCGTATATCCCAAGTGACGACAAAGCAACGTTAAAAAAAAAGAAGGAAAATCATAAATCGCTGTGGGAACCCTTTCGCACAATTTTTTTGTAATTTATTTACCAACATTTTTTGCTGCTTCTGCTTTCCAATGGGGCTCACTGAAGTTATTTAATTTTCGATATTTCACAATTAAAAATTTGCAAATTTGGAATCTTTATAGATTTGTTTTATATTTTTTAAACTAAAAAATTGTCGTCACATCACTTTTTTTCAAGAAAAAATACGTCGTCGACGAAGTAAACGTCAAAAGCGAACGTAAAGAGAAACATGACGAAACATGATGACATCACTAAAAGTGTTGTTGTATTTTCTTGATTTTATCCAAAAAAAACGGCGCCAAATAAAATCCTCGCGACACGACCGACGCACAGAGCTAAAGTTCCACTTTATTTTATTATTTATTTTATTTTAATTTTGTATTTTTAACAAATTGCAATGATTAAAAATTTTATTTTCACAGAAAAGTGCAACTATGCGAAGTCGAAGAGAGCGACTATATAAAATAAGTACCGTAGTAGAACGGTTGGAATTGACTTTGTACTTCAAAGTGGAACGGTTTACATTGGAGAAAAAGAGATGCAACAATCTTTCGTCTTCTAAATTTTCGTTAATTAAGTGCTGCCAATACTGGGATGAATTTAAGTTACATTCCTTAAAAAAAAGAATGAAATTCAGGCAAAAATGCAGTAAAAGCCGCTTTACACCATCCCACAAAGTATAAATACGTGTCAAAATTGACATCTAATGAAAGAGTGTTTTGATTTTTTTGAAAGTCAATTATACATTTGAATTTTTAAAACATTTCTAATTCCATCAAACATTTTTATGGAGAAAAAAAAATAAAAAATGTTTGGAAAAAAAAAGAAAATAAATTTCAAAAATAAAAAAAATAGAACTGACATCCTCGTGAAATTTGCGAAACCTTTGGGGTCTTCTATTTGAGCCAAATCGCTTTTTATTTGATTTTATGTAAGCGCTTGGAAATTTTTGATAGTGTAGTGAGAATAAAGCGCTTGTTATTTGCCTTTTTATGAAAAAGTACTTAAAACATTTGTAGTGTTGAATATTCAAGGCAAACAAATTAAGCCAACCACAAGCAGAGTTCTACACATTTGCTCCATTTTCTTTTGACACATGATTGAAAATTCTCACTGGTAGGTATTATCTCTCTGGTAATAAAGGGAGACATTAATTTAATACATTTGTTATGGAGATATATTCTATATTATTTTCTAAGCAGTGTGATTTATAGAGAGTTTTATAAGTTGGAAATCCTTGCAATGAACGTAAATA
The DNA here is from genome assembly GCA_951812925.1 of Calliopum simillimum. Classification (NCBI taxonomy): domain Eukaryota; kingdom Metazoa; phylum Arthropoda; class Insecta; order Diptera; family Lauxaniidae; genus Calliopum; species Calliopum simillimum. The sequence goes on from OX638372.1 coordinate 22,749,704, forward strand.
ACTGTTAGACACCTTGGCAATAATTATTAGCTGTGTTTTAGACGACAGTTTTCAGTATTTAACTAAGTTCTTCTGAGAAACGTATGGGAAAGCAACATTTAAAATGCTTAATTTAACACCGATAAATTTGCGTGTTTAATTATTAAGCAAAAAGTAGATTGTTCATGTTGCCATACTACACTGAATATTAGCTGTGTTTGGCACCACATTTTTATCGATTGTCTTGATAAGCGGAGGGAAGTGGTGCGGAAATGAAAAGCATAATAAAATAAAACAAAATAAGAAGAAGGAGAAAGCACAACTCGTTTTAGAAGAACAGTGATAGCTTTGTGTTAACTCGCTGCCGTCTAAAATTAAAAAATATTGTTCGTGAGTTAAATCTGATGCATAGTTTTCCATTTTTTAATTTTGATCCATTATTTTTCTAAAAAATACGTCTTTACCTCACAGTAATAAAAATTCATATCCATTCAATTGCCTTGCGAGCCTGAATTTCGTTAAAAAAAAATATATATTCTTAAAACATCAAAATTTTTAAATCAATTTGAATTTAAGGAACGCAATTAAAATTCATCCAAGTATTGGCAGCACTTAATTAACGAACTTCGTTGAAAATTTAGAAGAGTCCAACAGAAGAAAAATTGTTGCATCTCTTTTTCTCCAATCTCCGCGTGTTTAAACGTTCTTATTTTATATAGTTGCACTCTTCAGTTGTTATTTCTGTTTTCTTTTCAAATTCTTCGTCATATCGAGCCAGTGTTGCCAAAATGTGAGGAAATCAAAATCGGGGGAATCAGATTCCGCTTGAGGAATTTTTTAACTACCATTTAGTTTTTGATATTAACCACATTAACAGCTTTCTGTTTTTACAATCATAAACATGAGTTAGGATAGATTAACTCAGATCTGCCTAAAGTACTACATGTGGGAGTTTTAAAAGTTGCCGTTTCAACTCACTGCCCCATCAGATTGATCGAGGATATCATCCTTCGATAGAAGCTTTCCACAATATGGCGGTCAAGTAGCATTTCCAGTTAACAAATACTTATATGTATATCGTGACTTAAGGATAACAAGGTTTTACATGCTATACATTTTGTATTTAGTTAGAACCCTGTTGTCCTAACGTTGCGATATAAAAGGACTCAACCTTTCAAATACTTACTCTTAATCCTAATTATAAAAGCTATCGCTTGGATTTTCTTCAAATGTTCATTACAAAGTTGTTTACTCTGAAAGTGGCTTGTTATGTCACAGAAACACAAACAAGATACCACGTTTATGCACAACAACAAAACGCCACACAATCAAACTCTGAAAGTCAATCTTCCAGAACAACGAAGTTCAAGGCTGTTTAAAAACAACAACAACAACTTTGAAAAATTCGATAATCTGAAGGATTTTTTATTTTTCCCTTGTACCTATCACAAATGCAGTTTCCACGTAAATGGATGTTGATAAAAAAGTACATACCTGCATACCCACATAGCTTATAAAATCAACAAGCGTGTTTATAAAGTCACATAGGGTAAAGGGAGGGGGTCTACGAAAATATTTTAATCGATATCGAACAACGAACTCATCATCGCATCATGGGTTGGTTCAACAAAAATAAACACAGCTGTTTGTTTGGTGACTTGAAAAGAGAGCAAGAGAATATAGAGAGCTTACCAAAAAAACTGTGGTACAGACTGATTGACGTACTGATAAACAGATAGGTACCAGTGCTGTCGTTTTGAAAAGTTTGAGCGAAGTGAAATTTTGTAAAAAGTGAAGTGTTGCGAAGTAAAATTCTGAAAAAGTGAAGTATTAGCGAAGTGAACACAAAAATCACAATTTTATTTATTCAATGCATTCATTTTTATGCTACACGTAACAAAATTTGAAAATATATTTTAAAAAAATATGAAAAAAATAAATAAAAAATTTCTTAGGTCAAAAGTTTACCGAAATATGGCCGGCCACTCGAACATAGAAATTTTGTTTATGCGGTCGAAAAAACGGTTTTTACTCAAAACAATGAAAAAAGTGTTTAAAGCATAAAATGTTTAGAATAGTTCAAGAAATACGAGTGAATTTTTTTCAGAATTTTTTGGAACTTTTTTAAATTTTTTTTTTTTACTAATTTTTTAAAAATTACAAAATGTACCCAAAAATTGAACGTATTCTTTGAATGATTCTATATGTTATAGTAGCCATATTTCGGCCAATTTTTCACCTAAAAATTTTATAATGAAGCGCTTTAAAGGAAATTTTTATCTACTTTTATTGTTGAAAAAATGTAGTAAATGACAATGCAACTCTGTATTCATTTTTCTTTTACTTTACAAAATGTCATTTATGTATAAGTAAATCAGTTCGTTTCTTTCATTCGTTTTATACACACGTCTTTAATTTTAAATAAAGAAGAATTTAATTTAAAATTTAACCGACATATTTTTTTCTTTAAAATTTGTTTTCCAAAAAGATTTTGAACAGGTTATGGGCCCAGGTACGAGGTTCACAAAATTTTAAGAATAATTTGTCGGTAGATTAAAGAAACGTGCGGTCACCATGAGTTCCATGTATCAGATCGAGAAATTGGATGAAGGAAATTATGATTCCTGGAGCATCCAGATGCGAAGCGTGTTGGTGCACGCTGAGATGTGGAAGGTGGTGGAAGAAGCGCGGCCAGCGACCAATGCAACAGCCTGGGATGCGACAAATGAAAAGGCATTGGCTATGCTTACGTTGAGTGTTCGGCCATCACAGTTGTGTTATTTGAAGGGCTGCACGACTGCAGCAAGTGCTTGGGGTAAGCTCAAAGATGTACATCAACCGAGCGGTCCGGTCCGTAAAGTGTCGCTATATAAAAAACTGCTGAGTTTGCGAATGGCAGATGGTGAAACTATGAGCAGCTTCATCAATAATTTTTGCTCTACGATTGACAAGCTTGCAGAAGTGGACATTAAGCTAGGTGACGAACTGGTGGCGATAATTTTATTATCAAGTTTGCCTAAAAAATTTGAGAATTTCGTCATAGCCATGGAAACGCGCGACAGTTTACCATCTTTAGAAGTATTGAAGATAAAATTGCTAGAAGAAGGAGAGCGCAGAGATAGTGAAGTAAAAACGACAGTTTCCAGTGAACAGCAAGCATTTCATGCAAAAAGTCAGCCTGTACATAAAAAGAAGGAGAAGAAAGACATAGAATGTTTCAAATGCGGGCAGCGCGGCCATTACAGAAATCAGTGCAAAAATAAGGGCAAAGAAGAAACAACGAAAACGCAGCAGCAACAACGCTCGTTCACAATTTTGGCAGCGTCAGATGTGCATGATCTAACATCAACGAATTGGTGCTTAGACAGCGGGGCGACGACGCATATGTGTTGTGAGCGCAGCCTTTTTTCTAATTATGTTTCACAAGCAGAGGACATTGTGTTAGCAGATAATAACATAATTCGCGCAGTAGGCAGAGGCGACGTAAAAATTTTAACCGATTTTTGCGAATTGAAATTGGAAAGTGTGTTGTATGTTCCTGGAATGAAGGGGAATTTTATTTCAGTCAATCGAGCGGTTGAACGTGGTTGTACAGTACATTTCAATAACGAATTTGCAGTTGTAAGCCAGCAAGGCGAAAAAATATTGAAAGCGCAGAAAAAGAATAAATTATTTGTTTTTGAGAATACCAGCAACGTTTGTTTTGGTGCGGCACAGTGTAGTGCAGATTTGTGGCATAACAGATTTGGCCACTTAAATTATTCCAGCTTGATGAATCTGTCAAAAAATATGATGGTGCTCGGTATAGAAAATGTTAATTTTTCAGAAAAAACGCAGTGTAGGACATGCATGAAAAGTAAAATTCATACACAACCGTTTCCAGCAGCGTCGGAAAATCGAGCTAAGCATCAGTTAGAGCTGGTACATACAGATGTATGTGGGCCATTTGAGCAGCGATCGCTTGGTGGTTCAGCATATTTTTTGACATTTATTGACGATATGTCTCGCCGTATTTTCACGTATTTTTTGAAGTCAAAGGACGAGGTATTTGATAAATTTTTAGAATTCAAAAATATGGCAGAGCGTCAAACAGGGCGTAAGATCAAGGCAATACGCAGCGATAATGGCCGGGAATACATCAATAAGCGATTTGATGATTTTTTGAAACAGCACGGTATAATACGTCAACTATCGGTTCCGTATAGCCCACAGCAGAACGGGGTGTCAGAACGGGCAAATCGAACCCTCGTTGAGATGGCAAGGAGTTTGCTAGTGCATTCCAGCATGCCACAGATTCTATGGGCAGAAGCAGTGCAGACAGCGTGCTATATACGTAACAGATCGCCAACTACGGCCTTGGTAGGCATGACACCGTATGAAGCGTGGAGTGGTAAAAAGCCTGACGTGATACACATGCGTGTATTTGGATCAGTGGCTGTTGGTTTGGACAAGACACGGCACAGCAAGTTCCAGGCGAAAGGTAAGGAGTACCGTCTTGTTGGATACTCTTTGGTATCAAAAGCATACAGATTGTATGATGATGAAAAACAGCAAATTGTTGAGAAGCGAGATGTTTTATTTGATGAGCCTAACGACGCAGCACAGACGCGTAATCATATTATGTTTGATATACCAGTAAAAATTTCATTGGCTGATGAATCTGACCAGGATAAAGTTGAGCTAATATCAAGCAGTGAAGATGAGCACCAAGATAGCTATAAAAGCGAAAGCGAGTTGGTGAGTGAAGATTATGATACTGCAGAAGAGTCCGAGGATGAGCAACAGGTCGAAAAAATTGGTCCGGGTAGGCCAAAACTGATTCGGACGGGTAAACCAGGGCGTCCAAAAAGAAGTTACAATATTTTAAACGCTTTGCAAGCAAATGAAATATCGTTGCCGCAGACTTTTAAGGAAGCAATTAATAGTAAAAACTCATCATTTTGGCAGGCGGCCATGAACACTGAACATAAGGCACTGGTAGCAAATGGTACGTGGACATTAACAGATTTACCTAAAGATCAACAGGCGATTGGTTGTAAGTGGGTGTATACCATCAAGAGAGACAGCAGTGGTGCAGTTGAACGGTATAAGGCACGCCTGGTGGCTAAGGGATGTTTCCAGAAATTCGGCGTTAATTACACGGATACGTTCTCTCCTGTGTGTCGGTATGAAACGATACGTTTGATTTTGGCTTTATCAGTGGAGCTAAAACTGTTTCTTCACCAAATGGACGTTTGTACAGCGTATCTCAACAGCGAGTTAAACGACGTGGTTTACATGAAGCAGCCCGAGGGGTATGCAGATATGAAATTTCCAAAGCAGGTGTTAAAGCTGAACAAAGCCATATATGGCTTAAAACAAGCAGGAAGGGAGTGGAACTCCAAGCTGAATGCTGCATTGTGCGATATTGGTTTTACTTCGTGCCAGAGCGAGCCATGCTTGTATAAGCAAGACATAAAAGGTAATCTTTGCTTGATTCTAATTTATGTAGATGATTTGCTTATAGCGTGCCAGAGAGAAGATGATTTGATGCGAATCAAATCAATGATTGCAACAAAGTTCGAATGCGTTGATAAAGGTCCATTGCAATTATTCTTGGGGATGCAGATTGAGCGTGATGGCGATTTAGGCGATATTTCTATGAATCAAACAACATATATCAAAGATATGCTTCAACGTCATAATATGCAGCAGTGTAGATTTGTAGCGACGCCATTAGATGCAGGTTTTCAAGTGGCATGCGATGGCGAAAATTGTTTGACAGTAGATAAAACAGCGTATCAGTCAGCAATCGGTGAATTGATGTGGTTAGCATTGACGTCAAGGCCAGATATCTACCATTCAGTTGTAAAGTTGGCACAACGAAATAACAATCCACATAGTGAACATGTCAATGGTGTGAAGCATGTAATGCGATATTTAGCAGGTACAATAGACATGAAAATAAATTTTTGTGCCAGTGGTCAAGCACTTGAAGGTTACGTGGACGCAGACTGGGGTGGTGACGTGAGTAATCGCAGATCTTATACAGGATATGTATTCTTCTTGGCAGGCAGCCCGATTTCGTGGAAATCAGAGAAGCAGAATTGTGTGGCTTTAAGCAGTACAGAGGCCGAGTATATGGCACTGTCATCAGCGACGAAGGAGGCGCTGTATCTCAGGCGTCTCATTATTGAAATTGGCTGTGGAAAAGCAGAAACACCAACAGTTTTGAATAGCGATAATCTCAGCGCGCAACACCTGGCTAAGAATCCAGTTTATCACGCCAGGTCAAAACACATTGACATTAGGCATCATTTTGTCCGGGAAGTTATACAAAGTGGCGATGTCGTATTGAAATATGTTCCTACCGAAAATATGATAGCGGATATATTTACGAAAAATTTGTCAAAGCAAAAACATTCTCACTTTGTAAATTTATTAAATTTAAATTAATGTAACAGTTACTTGTAATGTATACAGAGTCACATTGAGGAAGGGTGTTGAAAAAATGTAGTAAATGACAATGCAACTCTGTATTCATTTTTCTTTTACTTTACAAAATGTCATTTATGTATAAGTAAATCAGTTCGTTTCTTTCATTCGTTTTATACACACGTCTTTAATTTTAAATAAAGAAGAATTTAATTTAAAATTTAACCGACATATTTTTTTCTTTAAAATTTGTTTTCCAAAAAGATTTTGAACATTTATGATATTCTGCTATATCTTTACCTATCTCTGACCCTAAACAGTTATAGACAAAAGAGTAACAAACACAAGAAATCAAAATTTTTGCTTTCTTTTTATGGTCTATAAACTATTTCGATGGCAAATTTAATTCTCTAAAAAAAGTTTCCTGTGAAGTATATCGAAATTTTGCGTTGTTCGCTTGATATATTGAAAAAACAAATTACTTTTTAGTCAGGGCAGGCTTCGGGCATACAAAAAAGTATGTTTCTGAACTCTCATAAAAAGAATAAACAAATTTTGTATTTAAGAAAAAGTGAAGTGATTTCATGAAAGGGGAAGTGGCGAAGTGTTTTTGATAAAAAAAGAGCAAAACATTTCAATTGAAGTGTCAACGACAGCACTGGCAGCAGCTTCTTCAATTGTCTGACATATGATTTTATGTGCAGTTTTTTCATCTTTTAATATTTTTGCAAACCTTTTTATCGCTTCTTTTATTTTTTCATAGTTACGTCAAATTTGCTTGATGAGCCGTTGTCGGTTTCAAACTGAATGCCAAAAAAGCCTGCTAGGTCTTGTGCGGGGTAAGGTTACTGCTCTCTTTGCAAACGTTCTCGTTTATTTAATACACGGAAAATAAAAGCGCAGGTTTTATTTAGCACTGATAGGTACTTAAGTAATGTAATTATCAAGGGGTGAGCTAAAATTTATTGTATAATTTATCACAAATATTTGAAAAAATATTTTTGTATAGAAAAAACATTAGTTGAGGAGTGATTTTTCAAAAGATGGAAATAAGCCCTTTTGTTCCGAAATGCGATTTTTGATCACGATTTTATCTTGGAAAAATGCATTTTTTGTGATGAATTTTGAACTAGAAAAAAAAAAAATCACTCCTCAGTTAAAACTTTTTTATTTAGATTTTTTGTATGAATAATAGGGAACAGGATAATACCAACCAGCTGTGAACTTTGACCTTGCATATAAGTAAGTCACAAGCTGTGACATTTTGTGTACATCTCAATAGCCCTTTTCTACTTGCTTGGTTATACTACGTTTCGAGATTTAGCTCTAAATCTGGGCGTAAGTTACCTGATTTACGATAGAAAAAATAAATCTATTTCTGACAAGATTTATTTTAAGTCTGGGCTTAAATTTTAGCAGAGCTACCGATTTTGGCTATTTTCGACTAAGTGACACTTGTTAACTTTGACACTTGGCATATAATGTCATTAAACATATAAAAGGAAAAACAACTTTGATTTCACTGCTTCCGGCATTTATTGTCAAAAATAAATCTCTTTCAGCCAGTGGAAATGAGTGGGATTTAACGATGTGATTTCTAAATCTCAGTACAGCTGAATTTCCGGTGGAATCGCAGTATAAATGTCAGAAGCGGGAAAATTAAAGTTGTTTTTCATTTTCTTTTTAATAAGTATTTATCACTCATTTGCTTTGCTTTTAATGATCAAAGTAAAGTGCTGCCATTTGATTGAAAATAAACAAAATCGGTAGCTCTGACCAAAATCTGCACCAGACAGTTGCTCGTTGTGATTGCATTTGTTTCTCATAGATCGCGTGAGGTTTTTCTGAGCCCCGAATTTAGATATTTTATTTGTTCACAAAGCCATTCAGATGGCAACGCGCCTCATCGATGAAGATGAGTTTTTTTTCTCGAAAAATCGGCATTCATTACACTTTGCTCTATAACCAATTGAACGAATTGCCGGCGTTTTGCAATGCTCTATTTTTAATGATCCGAACAATCATAGGTAACAGCTAACAAATTTCAAAGTTGTCACTTGCATGAAAACAAAATTATACAAAATTTAAAAAGTGCACTCTTATTGGGACACCCTTTAGTTCCAGAAATATGATGTAATTTGTTTTTGACTTCACTTTTCCCGTGAATATTTTTTTCTGAATACCGAATTTAAACAATCTGCGTTAAGTGTTTTTAATGATATGATAAATAAACTATTGATGGGGGCATGACACTGCCCACTTTTCTACTGAATAGTATTTATCTCAGTGTTCTTTACATATGTACCATATTTTATTTATCTGCGTCTAGCACATTTTTCATTAATGGACAGTTTATTTCGAGGTTCTAGAGTCTATTGTAGGCTAAATCAAATATACATAAGTATATTATTTATGATTTGACTTAGTATTCGCAGTTGATCTGCTAAAAAATATACTAATATGTAGGGGAACTGATGCTATTGTGGTATAGGTAATGTTTAGGTGGAATTTGAAAAAGAACTGTTAGATCAATTTCAGCCAAATTTGTTTATGCTGATCATTGTAAGTATTGGCTACAGAATATATTTCAATAAAATGTGTGCAACTTCAAAAAAAAAAGTTATTGAGCAAAATCTGAAAAAAGTCAAAAAGGCTGTTTTCAAAAAGTTAGCATGTAATGTGGTATATATGGTGGCGCAATGTGGTATACATACCGATCAGTGCTTGTAAAGTGGGCGGGTAATGTGGTACATATAAGTAGGGTAATGTGGTATACTTAACCGTACAACCCAATATAAAGTTTGAAAGGTATGAAATAAGTTCATAATAACATTTACATTGGTTCTCAAACTCATATTTCTTATTAAAAAATAAACAGCCATCAAATAAAGTTAAGAATATCAAGTAATGTTCATATACCACATTAGCGAAGCCCGACTATACCACATTGGCCAATTTTTAGAAAATACAAAATTGTAAAAATCAAATTGGAAACTTTGTGAATTTACATAGTTGAACACTTACTTCGCAATACTTAGGACTTACCTTTATTGAATATAAATAAAACTTCACCAAAAAGCAACTTTTTCTTAACAAAATTTTTCTGCAAAAAATCCGAAAAAAAATCAACCACACGCGACTTACGTTTAGTTCAACTGACATTGGAAAAATATTGTTTGGTCCATGACAGCAGCACATCCCTGGTTTTTCATGTTTTCTGACAGGATAAAAGCAGTGACGTTCGCAGGTTCTTCCCAAATCGGAGATATGCCACCATACCACATTGAAAAACTATACCACAATAGCATCAGTTCCCCTACTTTTGTAAAAACAAGTTAAAAATCATCATTCGCGTGCCAAAGAGCTTAGTTTTTCAATTATACTTTCGATCATTACAAGTAGTTCCAGTTTAACAACTGACTAATTTAGTTTTGTAAATTCTTTTATACTTTTTGCCTTAAGCATTTTAATTTTTTGACGTGTATGTACTCGTATATGTAAATAGCTATCTTTCTATATATACAATACTTTTCTTCCGTCTTCAATTCTGTACGTTGTCAATACAGTGCTCTGTTGTTATTTTGCGTTGACATTTCGTATCTATGATTTGATTTTAAATGCCTTCGTAGTTGGTTAAAAATAGATGACACCCCCAAATGTTGCGACAACGTGAGACACATTGTACAGTGAAGTGCAAAAATGCTATTAAGTATATTTGCGCTTATTTAAATACACTATTTTGCTTGAAGAATTCAATGGTAACCCCATATAAAAGTTGAAAGTATTTTTTTTTGCAATTAAATATCGACGCACACTGGTTCGAAATCCCTAAAAGCTGCCCAAAAATCGAAATCATTAAAGTTTCGCGACGATATTTTTTACCTGAAGGTTTTTGAGGTCGCTGATTACGAATTTGATGTTAGGTTTTAAAAAAAAAAAAATGGCCGGTTCAAAATGGCGTACGATTCGCAAAAATAATCAATCAAATCTAACAAAAAAATTTACTCGGGGGTTTTCGAGGTCACTGATTACGAATCTGATATTAATTTTTTTAAAAACAAAATGGCGGATTCGAAATGACAAAAAACAACATTTGCACAATTTTTATATTTTATTCAGAGTGGCTGATTCGAACTGTTACCAACTTCAGATCGACTTATCTGACAGATGGAACATGACAGCTGTCTTAAACTTGGCATGATGTTAGTTCATTCCATTGTCAACAAGTAACCAAAAGCATTTGTGCGTCAATTTATTGAAAATAAAAAATTTTCGAAATGGAATTCAAACGTAATAGTGTGATTGCTCTTTATTTGGCTGGAAAATCGCAACCAGCAATTGTTCGTGAGCTGAAACATTTAAAAGTGAATAAAATGCTTGTGTATCGGACCATAACACGTTACAATGGTACCGTCAGCGTTGCCAAACGACATGGTGGTGGTCGGAAAATAACTGCAACATCACCAGAAATGGTTCGAAAGGTGAAGGCCAGAATTGAGCGAAATCCGAGACGCAGTGGCAGACAAATGGCTGCCGAGCTGAAAATATCGCGTGAACGAATGCAGCACATATTGTCAAACAAGCTCGGACTAAAGGCTCTCAAGTTCTAAAAGGCGCATGATCTCACTCCTGCTCAAAAAAAAGTTACTCTCGATAGAGCCAAGGAGTTGTTGCGCTTGCACGCCGCCGGAAATCTGTCACAAATTGTCTTCTCTGATGAGAAAAATTACTGTAATCAGCAATATGTAAACAAACAAAATGATCGGGTTTACTTGACAGAGAGGTCCTACAAAAATTTGAATGTTCGTTTGGCCACCAGGGCGCAGGCACCACCGCATGTGATGGTTTGGGCTGCAGTGACTGCTGATGGGCGCTCACCACTCGTTTTTTTGGCCGCTGGCGTCAAAGTAAACGCCCAGGTGTATCGTGAATCAGTGTTGGAGGGTGCTTTACTACCGTGGGCACGCAAACATTTCGGTCGCAAGCCATGGACATTCCAACAAGACTCGGCACCGTCACACAAAGCTCGTGTGAATCAAGAATGGTTAGAAAAAAACGTTCCTAGCTTCATTTCTGCTCAACAATGGCTCTCAAATTCGCCTGATGCGAATCCGCTGGATTTCTCAATCTGGGGTATGTTGGACAGGAAGGTCTTGACCAAAAAATACCAGAGCGTTGATGCGCTAAAAGTAACCCTTCAACGAGAATGGCGCAAACTTCCACAAAATCAAATTCGTGCAGCATGCGACTCGTTCTTCGACCGTCTACGGGCCATAGTTAAGGCCAAAGGTGGCCATATCAAAAATCTCAAGTAGATTCTTAAAAATTGAACATTTCTCAACAATTATAGCGTTTGATCAATAAAATCTGTGCATGGAAACTAAAAATATAGTCTTTTGAATTAGTAACACTTCGAATCAGCCACCCTGTAAAAACAAGCCTTCCCTGCCCGCTTCGCTAGGCATGTTTGTTTAATTTTTTCATTCGCAGTAGCTGAGAAAATATGGATAAAAACGTCAATTTACCACTGCCATGTCAGCAATAAAAATGTATGTATCATGGGAAAGTTAATTTCATTTCAAACCATCTCAAAAATTTCCAAAAGCTTAGCTGTGGTGTCCCATGAAACCATAAATTAAGGCTTGTTGATAGTTCGCCATGGATGTTTTTCCTCTTAGTACTTCTAGATATTCATTGTTTTGACTATCAAGCCTTCGGATAACCTACGGGTGACCCAGAAAACTATCAATTAAAACTTATTGAGCATGAAGTTCTCGGTCGGATTCCAATATCGCTTCTCGTTGTTCGTTTGTTGCTGTATTTCGTTCTGCCTTTTTCTTGTGTGCTTGAGACGTAGAACGACCGAGCGCTCGATTTTTGGGAGGTATAACTGCACAGAAATGTATTGAAAACGAATTTAAATATCTTTTTATATACGTACTAATCTTTAATTTACTCCACTGCCACGTCACCAATAAAAATTTAGGTATCACGGGACAGTTAATTTCGTTTTAAACCATCTTAAAAATTCGCAATAGCTTAACTGAAGTGTCCTAGGAAACCACCAATTAAGGCTTGTTGATAGTTTGCCATAGATGTTTTCCCTCAAGTACATCTAGATATTTTTCGTTTCGGAAACCTTCGAGTATTCCAAAAAACTATCAATTTAGGCTTGTTGATAATTCGCCATTGATGGTTTTCCTTTAATATGCCTAGATATTCTTCGTTTTGTCTATGAAGCCTTCGAGTGACCTTCGGTAACTTTTTAGTGTGCCAGAAAACTATCAATGAAGACATGCTGATAGTTAGCCATATACGTTTTTTCTCTAAAACAAATAGATATCTTTCGTTTTGACTATGAAGCCTTCGGGTGACCTTTGGAAAACTTTGGGTGTCACGGAAAACAATCAATTAAAGTTTTTTGATATTCCGCCACAGATTTTTTCCCTCTCGTTTACTCTCAGTTATGGATTGTTAATAGTGTACCATAGATGTTTTCCTTCTAGTATATCCAGATATCCTTTGTTTTGTCTATGAAGCCTTCGGATGACCTTCGGGAACGTTCGGTTATTCGTAAAAACTATCAATTAAAACCTGTTGATAATCTGCCATAGATATTTTTCCTCTAGTGTACATAGATATCTTTCGTTTTGACTATGAAGCCTTCGGGTGACCTTTGGAAAACTTCGAGTGTCACGGAAAACTATCAATTAAAGTTTTTTGATATTCCGCCTCAGATTTTTTCCCTCTCGTTTACTCTCAGTTATGGATTGTAAATAGTGTACCTTAGATGTTTTCCTTCTAGTATATTCAGATATCTTTTGTTTTGACTATGAAGCCTTCGGGTGATCTTCGGAAACCTTCGAGTATAGCCTAAGCTATGCATTTTAATTTAAGGATAATGTGGTGTAAATTTTATGTGAATCGATTAAGCAGTCTTTGAGAAAATGCGATTTAAAACAAATTTTTGTATGAGGGCCACCCTTAATATGCACCCTACCAAAATTTTTTTTTTCTTAGAAACCTTCGCGGGTATGCTTTCAACTAATTCCCAAAGTTTCATCGCAATCGGATGAATTGTTTTGGCAGGCATAAGAGACAGACAGACAAACATTCATTTTTATATATATAGATTTATTTCAAAACTTTAACTTTGATAGAGTTGTGTGCATTGGTAAATTGATCTACATGGAAATGGGTTTTAGATTCCTTTATCATGAAGTATAAGCTGTGTAATAATATAAAAATATTATCATTTCGGGCGAGCAACACATATTGGCAATTGGCAAGCAATATGAGTTAAATTTTACTATGGGTGCTTCAGAAAAAATCGTGTCAAACAAAAAAGGCAAAAAAAGGCACCTTCATTTTTTTATATGTGTTAGAAAAGGTTTCAATCTTCTTAAATCCAAAAAATCTTGGTGGTGTGACGCGGTATAAGTTAGCTTTGGGCTTTTTTTATAACCATTGCAAACTGATTAAATTAAATTAAAATTGGTTCAGTTTTACGGTAACCATACAGTTTTTACAGTGAACACTAAATTTTTACTTTTAACTCACAGAATTTTGCGGCTGAGAAGCGCACTTTTGGAGGGATCCTATAACATTGCAGGAATACCTGGATCATTCTTAAAAATTTTTTGAGGTCTATGAATATCTGTTAAAATATACGGTCCATAAAAAGTTATGTAATTTAAAAAAACTTTTTTTCCGACTTTTGGCCAGCTTTAAAGGATTTTGAACCAGTGTGTGACGGTATACATATGCATTGAATATTATACATATATTTTTCTATTAAGAATACTTTAATTAGAAAGTGATTTTATTATTTTCAAATTATTTTTTATTCATAATAATTAACTCTTTACTCTGTGCAAAACGTGACGTATGAGTAACATTTAATATAGTTTTTCATTTAATTAAAGTTACGAACGAGTTTTGTGCATAATTTGAAACCACACTGTATTGACAAGAACGTACGGGACGCATGGAGTGATGTTGATGTACAATGATGCTGCTTATTTTGAAACAAGCAAACACTTGTGCGTCTCGAAAAAAGACTCGACAAGTTCCAATTTCAGCAACAAGATAAAACAATAAGATATCTGAAAGAAATTTACGCTATCACTTTATTATTGTTGCCATAATATGTGGCGGGGTTTTATCACATTCATGATTGAATATTAGAGAGAAATTGTAAAGAGACTTCAGAAAGGTGCATACTTCTTGAGAGCCAACCAACTACGTATACTTAAATTGAACTGATAACATTGCTTGATTTAAAGTATTTAACTGCATACGAGTATATCAAATGGTGACAAACTGATTACATCACGAGGTTTTTATTGTTATTTCATCTTTATAGTATTTTATATACTTTAATAATTTAATAATGACGATGATTAAAGTGAAACGCTTAACTAAATATGTTTAGATTAAATTGAAAGATAAACATTTATTTAAGGAATTTCAAATATCGTTTTATAGTCCAAGAGCTAGTGAAATTTTTTAGAGACTTCTTGATATGGTCAGCAAAACGGTCTTTTGACTCAAAAGCAAAGCATCTTATGAATATATTTGACTTCCCATAATATGCTTATAATCCAATAGTATAAGTTTGAATACAGGTGTCAAAAAACAAAAACCATTATTTCCCTCTGGGATTTTAAAAACACAGGGTCGCAGCTGTCGCTAAACGCTGAAAATGTTTTTTGAGTTAATCCAACTAAATTTCACTCAGACACTAAGAACAGTTAATGCAAGCTATGAGTAAAAACTAGGTTCACTCAGAAGAGAGGGCGTGGCACCGCCCATATAAGAATAAGCTTCAAAATGCTATACTGAAAACGTTTTTTGAGATTATCCAACCCAATTTCACTCAGAAACTGAGCAAAAGCAATGTAAATTTGGAAATTTGGAGGTGCCGTAAAAGCTAAATTTTCAAAATTTGACCTGAAGACATCACCGAAAAAATCCATAATTTAGAAGTTACGTTTAAGCGATTTGCTTTTTTTGAAAGCAAATTTTTCAAGCTGCAATCTAATTTTTTTAAAATCTTATTTTTTAACCTGTATTTTACGAAAATGAACGGAAGCAAACAAAATCACAACTTTACACATGAACAATCTAATGTACAGGGTGGTTGGGATTCGGTAGAACACCGGAAAATGTAAGATTCAAATTTAAATTTAAAATTTGTGAGGTGAAAAAAATGTCACGTTCATACTGTCACGTATCAATTCAGATCATGATCAAAACAAAGAAAAGTATATTATAAAGTAACATTATTGCATAAGTTCTAAAATAAATGGCTCTTTAAAATTCTGACTTGTTTCGCTGAATTCGGACTTTCTTTGAATAGGCACGAAAACTACTTCTATTTTTTGACACGTTCGTTTTGTATCTTTTTTTGCGTGTATCTTGGAACCAGGACTTCGCTTGTTGGCACTAATTATAGTGCTAACTAGGAGCACATTCGTCACCTGGGAAAACCGGTATAAGTTCGGAACCCCTTGATGGATTTAAGTAATATTGATATCAGATGAAAGGTAATTTAAATTTCAAAAATTTTTACCAGTTGTTTTTTTAAAGCACTATTTTTCCAAAAATTGTATTATTAACATATAATTTTAGTAACAAATTATAAATGCTCAATTTATTTTCTTTCATTTGATATATAATTTGTACCTGATTTCCTTTATTAGCATATTTTTTTATAGGAAAACAAAAAGTAAACCAAAGAAATTTTCATGCAATTTATATGTTAATAATACAGTTTTTGGAAAAATAGTGCTTTACAAAAATAAAAATTTGTCAAAATTTTTGAAAATTTGCCATATCTTGTAAATCATGACTCGGATTTCAAACTATTTTAGACCAAATTTGTAGTGAATTAAAATACCTTTCATATGACACCAATATTTTTAAAATTCATCAAGCGGTTCCGATTTTCCAGTTCAGGTTTTTATAAAGCTATATCCCGATCTTCCGATGGCTATATCTCCGTCAGTTTTGCAAATTTCGAAAAACGGAACTAAGAATAGTTGTTCAAAATAGTCCCAGGAATCCCACATTTTCCGATGTTCTACCGATCACCAACCACTACGTATATTATGTCTACCAAATATCTTGCAAAAATAGGGGATTAGATTAGAATCACGTTAGTTGATACAGCTACACTGCATTACATAGATTGGAAGGAAGACAGGGACAGTAAAGACATTTCTGCTTGTACGTATTTACTTTGATAAATTACTTTCGACACACTTTTTTTTGGCGAAGGATCAACAAAGCAACCTTTTGTATATGAAGTCATCCATTTATAAATTTCTTGATGAAGGTCATATTATAGGGTATGTACTTACATTCTGGTAAAGCTCAAATTTGTAACAATAAATCTACACAATCAAAAGAAAGTAAATAAGTGAAATTAATTTTTAATTTAATAAAATGCCACGATGGATTAATGTGACTAAAAAGCTTTAACTGTAGATGGCTTAAAAGGATAAAAAATTAAAAGGGCAAAAATTAAAAATTCCTTGAGCTCACCATGGCGTATGAGAAAGATACAAAGCAACAGGCAACAACTAACCAACCGACCCAGCGACCATCGACCACTTAATCAAATTGAGTGACCCACCACGATACGCACAAATACAAAAACAAAAATTGCATCAAAAGAAAGTAACAACAACAAAAACGCTGATAATTTATGAGTAACACAATGTTTGTCATTGTTGGTGTTGTTGTTGTTGTTGTCGCTGCTTATTATTATGGTGACGATGAGCAAAAGTAGATATTGTTATTGCTTCTGTTGTTGTAGTTGTTGTTGTTTCGATGATGCATGAACTGTGAAGGAAGGTAATTGACACCAGCGGGACCACGACCACGAGCAAGATGCGACGTAATCATATGGCAAATATTTTTCTTATTAAGGTTTTGTTGTCATTGTTGTTGTTGTTGTTGTTGTTGTTCAGAAATTGTTGTTACTTTATAAAATTGTTGATTTTTTATTTTTATGTTTTTATTTTACTGCAGATAAGCGACAACTACAGTGTTGTTGGTGTTATTGTTGGAATTGTTGATAATGATGCAAATCGATTTATTTACAAAACAATACTTATATGTAATATAAACTTACATGCACACATGTACAAACATACAGTGCATTAGGAACGATCGAAAAATTTGATTTTTAGAATTTGTAATAGGGGTACGTTAAGAGTGTCCCAAAATAAAGTATATATTTGTTTAGCTTCCTGTGCGAAGGGAATGAATTCGAGGGGCGCAGATAATATGTAAATCAGTAGCATGGCTCTTTGGAATTATGTCACTATGGAGCTTTTCTTAGAAGCAGACCGAGCGATGGGCGTACGACAGTTTTAAAAAACTCTGATTTCTGCGAATGGCTCATTTTCTGCCGTTCTTGATGATCTTGGTCGTCGCGTTTTTGGTTTCTCGAAGGTTGTACCAGTCTCTTCAAACTTCTTCGTCTATTTTCGAATGAGAGATATGTTTGGAGCCTTATTTAAATGGCGAAAGCCTTAAAGAAAATATTCGCGGGGTGACCAAGATTATAAAAAATGGCAGAAAAGTTGCCGAAACCTTAGTTTTTGAAAAACTCTCAAACGCACAACTCGAGGCCCGTTCCCGAGAAACTCTCTATAGCGACTAAGTCCCGAAGAGCCAGGCTACCTATTGGCATCCCCCCTCGGATTCGTTGCGTCCACATAGCAAACTAAACAAATATAAACTTTATATTGGTACAGAGTCTACTTTTCCACCAAAGATTTATGAGGTGTTTTACGGCTGTTTCGAGATTTAGTTTCGAGTCTCGACGTATCACTGTGGGCTAGAATTTTTTCAAATCGGCAAAATACAAAAACTATAGTTTTGAATTTTTGATTTTTATGTCACTTATTTGAAAGTACATTCTGTACCAAAAAATTGGTATGGTGACATTCATTCTTTTGAGCGTACATTCGTTAGAAGTTTGTCATTTTAAGTGTGTTTTTAAAAAATATTTATTTGAAAGTAAACGGTTCACGCGAAGTGAAATATATTCCAAGCCGCACTGTTAATTTCAAAACGGCGTACAAGACGATAATCATAAAGGTAAGTAGATGGCATTTGTAAAAAAATATTTGTTATCATTCTTAATATTGTATGTGAAAATGGATCTCAAATAGGTGCGTTCCATTTAACTGTGAAAATCTTATAACCTAAAGGAAAAGACAAAAATAGTTATGTACCCTGGAGATCCCTGGCTTTTGCGTATTGTAAATAAAGAACTATTATATTGAGACCCAAAATCAATATAAATCAGCTCCCGCACTGTCCCCCCAAAAATTTTGTGTACGTAAATCTTATGCGATGTGGATTAAAAAATTGTTTTCTATTAATGCATTTTTACATAAATTTTAATCAATAATTTAAGGTTCTAGACATGTAAATAGCTACTATCGTTCCTCTATATTGTTTTTTAAGTCCTTGATTTGAAGGATTTGAAGCAAAAAACAGAAAAATCCATATTTAATGAACTCAGTAAAAAAATAAAATAAATTTTTACTTTCGGGCATACATTTTTTTTTCCAAATTTTTATGGAATTGGAATTCAGTAGGCCCGAAAACTTAAAAATTGTCTTTCAATACTTGAGTTAAGGGGTTTACAGAATTTTGCCGATTTAAAAAAATTCAAGCCCACTGTGCGTATGTATCTCTTTCTGGCGATTTTTTTTTCAGCTGGGCCGATTTGGATATTTTCGACCAAGTGGCACCCCTAACTTTGACAATTGGTTTTGTCATTAACAAGAAAGCAAATCGAAGATAAATATCAAAAAAAAAAAAAAAGGAAAAACCGCTTTCATTTTCCCGCTTATGACATTTACTGTCAAAAATAAATCTCTTCCGGCCGGTGGAGACGAGTAATATTTAATGACGAGACTTATATATTTCATCGCAGCTAAATCTTTGGTGAAAACTTAGAATAAGGTAGCCGTTAGGTCATGATGGATGGTCGTCAATTAAGGACGATTGTAAGTAGCTATCCGGAGCTAAGGTTATCTTGAAATACTGACATGATGGGACTAAATGGATGCATATGAATCAACTGGTCTGGTCAAAGTTACCTTTTATCAATTTTGTTTTGTCTTGTCCCGCGCTATCACTTTTAGACATGAAATTATTTGGGCTCATTACCGCGTAAGAAACGGATTTTGAGAAGTTTAAATCGGAAGTTCTTTTCTCCAGAAACTCTTAGGAGGAGCACAGAGCCAAAATGAAATGTGTCTGTTTGTTACGGTCCTTTGCGATGAGTTCTGTCTCCGTCCACGACCTAACGATTCTTGGATTTCCTTCTCCAACATCCCAACTTGCATAGTTCGATTGCGTTCGCTATGGGCATCTGTTTGAATTTAAGGTGTAGTTCAGCGTTTGAGATGGTGCGATTCGGCCACCAAACTTTTAATATGCTCCTTAAGCACTTGTTGACGAATACTTGTAGCTTTCTCATTAAATGTTCGTTAACAAGCCAAGTTTCGCATCCATGTATCAAAACCGATTTCACATTTGAATCAAAAATGCGCACGTTCGTTTTGGCAGAGGTAACGAAGGACCATATTTTGTTCAGTTGAGCAAACGCTTTTGAGATTCTTGAGTTGATACCCTCTTTTGCTCCACCATCTATACAGATGTTTTTGCCCAAATACGTAAAGCTGTCAGTTTTAAAAATCTGTTAATATGGATAGGTTCAGCTTCACACTTTTAGTCTTGGATGCTTTCATTTTTATGCCGGACTTTTGCGATTCCAAGACAATGTCTTTAAATTTGTTTTGCATATCTTAGTGTCTGGACGACAGTAGGCAGATGTCATGAGTGGAGTCGAGATCTTCCAAATGTCTTGGCTTTATTAAGAGCATTTTCTTTGATATGGAGACATAGGGTTATAGCAAATAGCAACCCGTTGTGTAACGCATTGCTGCACGCTGTTCCAATAATGGACTTTCAATATAAAATGTAATAATTACATATCAAACAAAAACTGCGTTTTCGGACAATCCTAATGAACACACAAAGACAGACAAAATATCGCGCATAATGCATTTTAATCGATTTTAATTGAAATCAACAAGTAAAAACCAAATTGATGAGCACATTTTGATTAAGCAAAAAATAGGAAGGGAGCACTGAGAAAAATGAGGTGATACTTTAATGAATAAAAAATAAACTACAAAAAGAGGCTACTAAAAGTAAGAGACCTCGTACATTTAGCTTACAAGTAACATTAAAATGTGTTTTCGACAAAAAAACGTAGTACTACGTTTTCACCGGAGATTTAGCTGTAACGAGATTTAGTAAGTTTTAGAAACTTATCCAATTGGCATTAGATTTATCGGAGTGTGTACGCACATCAAAAAAGGCTCGCTTAGAGAGGAGCCCTATCTTGCTAGGCTAGATTAGGCGACTAAAAGCCATACATATGCCAAAAAAAGTCCATAATGATACCACATCATTCCTGACGTTGAGTCCTGCTTCTTGTTTTGAGCCGTCCGTGTAGATATTGATATTATTCAATTATTCTGTAGTTCGGTTAATACAGGAAATTCTCGATTCTACGTTTACAGAGAACTTTCTCGAACTCGTTATGCTTAAGCGCATAATTCGTTGAACTCTTTCTAGTAGTTTTAGAAGAAATTTATTTTCGAGTGAGTTCAACCAGACAGAAACTCCTTATGTTGAGTAGAATTGGCCTAATGATAGAACAGTACATTCAATGCATCACTTTAGGTTCTAAGCTCCAAGTGCGACCAAACATGACTTTGCTAGCATTGTTAGCTTTTGTCACTCGTTTTTCAATGTTTTCTTTCCATTGCAGTTTGTAATCTAAACCTAGGAACTTGGCCGTTTTTGATAAAATTATGGTGAATCCTTTCATATGAATTAACTTGAACAGATCTTTTATATTTTCTGCTAAAAAGTATATCTGCTTAAGGAATCCAGCGAGGACTACATATTCTCAATGTTCCTATGGCCTGGAACCCAAAGAAGAGTAAAGTCAGTTCCGATTGATGTGCTAGTTCGGTTTTTTCAGATACCTCGACTTTTATTGTTACTGAGTTCAGCGCCTTGATAGCGGCCCAACTGTCAAAGAAGAACAAAACTTATCTGAACCTCTCAACTAGCCTACGTGCTTTGAGAATAACATAAGCTTCTGTCTGAAAGACGCTGGCTAAATTGAAAAGCAAAAAGATTCAGATAAGTTGAAGTCTTTTGAAAATACTCCTACACACCAGGCCAACACAGTACATCTTTGAGTGGGTAGAACTCAGTAGAACACAGAAAAAGGTAAGATTCCTGGGACTAGAGCTCTCAAACTACCGATGGTACTATCGATACTATCGATAGTCTCGCACTATCGCGACAATCGATGTTTTATGACAGACTATCGATAGTTATTATTTATATTAATTTTCCATCCTAGAGTTGATTTCGTACTTTTGATATCAAATAACACAACTTTTTCAGTTTTATTTTCACTTCTTCAAATGCGTTTGATTTTGACAACTTGGCAACATTATTTTCTTATGTCAAAGTAAATCCCAAGAGCGCCAGGATTTTATTCTGTGGGTGAGGTTTAAAATATGGATAAATTTTTACCTTAATTTACAAAAGGTAATGAAGTTACTGCGTATAATATATATTTTTCTTATATAATTTTCATTTTATGTTGAAATAGTGAAGTTTGCACTGGAATGCATACTATCGATAACTATCGATAGTTAGTATCCAAACTATCGTCCACTATCGATGGCCGCGACTGTCGATAGTTTGCGAGCTCTACCTGGGACAATTCTCAACAACCTTTTCCTTTGCCATTTTTCAAAATACGCAAAACCAACGAAGTCTCTGATTTTAAAGTGAACCAATAGCGGTATTTCGTCGACGCTCAAGGTCACTCCCTTAGCATGTTTTGAAGTTCGGTAAAGTTTTCGTCCGATAAATTGAATCCGCCAATCTCCGGTGGTTTTTGCAAAATTGGAAAAATGCCAAAGGAACAAGCTGTTAGAATAGTCCCAGGAGTCTTATATTTTTCGGTGTTCTACTGATTTCTTCCCACCCTTAACATGGTGGTAGCGAAATTTAACTGGGCGTACTTCACATTGAGTTCTTTCAGGAAACCATACACAAAGTTTTTCCCAAAATTTAGTTTGGGGCAGATGTAATCTGTGAGAGTGTAAGAAAGTTTGACTGGGAGGGTATCATGGAGCAGTGATTATGATTCTTTGGCATCTATGTGACAAGCGGCTTTTTTTTTGGGAATAAAATACTTCTAATCATTTTTTTTCACTTATACACGCTCTTTTCGTTCCTTTTTGTATAGATTTTACCAATAAGCTCCTCCAAAGCACTCCGTATAGCGTTCGGTACCTTTTCTGACGATCTCCTGATGTTGGGAGGTTCAGAGGCGCAAGATTGGACACATACTTATACATACATTGGGAGCCTGTTTAAGAGATGAACCAACAGGCAGATAGACTGCCACTTGAATTTTGTACAGTGTATAACACTATAACACTGGCCTTTGTAATAGTGACAATTGCAGTAGCAACAGCAACAACAACATTAACAACAACAACAACAGCAACAACGGTAATAACAACACTAATTATTGTTGGGGTTTTTTTGTTGCTTTTGTTATTTGCACTCTTTTATTTAACAAATTAAACAAATACATAAACAAAATACACACACATACACACATGCAGCAGCAGCATTTAACACTGTGTAGAAAAATAGCAAAAGTGTAGTTGTTGTTGTTGCTGTTGTTGCTGTTGTTGCTATTGTATTTGCTTCAATTCGAAATTATCGTCGACGACATTTTTTGCGATTACGTCAAGATTAATAAAAATAATGAGCGAAAAAAAAAATATTTTTATAAATACAAACATATACAATATACATATGTATAAGTGAATGTGCATATGTACATACATTTAACAACTGAATATATTATTGTTGCTGTTGTTGTTGTTGTTGTTGTATTAACATTAGATAATGTTGTTTTTGTAAAAACACACTCTCTTCATTTTAGCCAACACTTAACTATTTTTATAAATTTTATTTTTATTTCTTTTTTATTATCATTATTATTTTTGCTTACAATTTTCTTTATCAATTTTTTGTTTTTTTCTTTCTTTCTTTTTCACTTTAATTGCAATTTTTGTATTTTTTTTTTTTATTTTCGAATTTTTATTAATTCCTTTTCTGTTTTATTATCATCATCATCATCATCATCGTTGAAATGATTTTTAACAAACAAACGCAAAACGCAACGTTTTTCCCACTCGACCGATATTTTTTGTTTTTGTTGTTGTTTTTTTTTTTTTCTTTTTATTTCGCACTACGTCGTCGTCGTCACTTTCGTAAAATTGGCGCTCCTCCGTCAGCTCTACGTCGCAGACTGACGAAACTTTGTATTGAGTCAACAGCAGAAATTCATTGGGGTTTCGTTTTTTTTTGCTTTATTTGCGATTATATATCCCGATATAACATTGTTGTTGTAGCCACGACGTCAAAATCGTGAAACGTATTGTGCCCCGCTCATTCACCGACGCGACGACGACGACGAAGAGCGCTCACATTCTTGCAAATTCTTAACAGACAGATTCTACGTAGTCAATTATGGTCATACCATCAGTCACACACTCAGTTCATAGCTAAGTATTTATGATTTTTATTTTATTAAAAAAATATATATATTCTTAAAGCTGTTTTTTTTATTTCGAAAAATTACTTGAGTTGTTTTTTTCCTGTATCCACGAAAATCAATACATTCTTTCCGGTATCAAGTTTAATCACTTCCCAAGGGGAAAAATTTCAAGCGCTTCTTAGCCAAGCACTTTTAAAGAGCTTGTTCCCATAGATTTTTTGTAAGAATACAAATATCAAATTCTATTTAAAGAGTTATTTTAAAAAATATTGAGTAGTATTTTAAAAAAGAGAGGAAGAGAAAGAGAACAAACAATAAACGATAAACACGTTTGCCTTAGGCATGGGTTCGAACCCCAGCGCGGGTAATTTTTTTTTTATTTAGTTTTTTTTTACAATCCCTTTTTTATACCCTACACCCAGGGTATATTCACTTTGTCCTTCCGTTTGTAACGCAGAGAAGGTGGCGTGGCAGATATAGAAAAGTATATATATTCTTGGTCAGCGTCACCTCCTGAGTCGATATAGCCATGTCCGTCTGTCTGGCTGGGTGGCTGGCTGGCTGGCTGGCTGGCTAGCTGGGTAACGGCTGTGTGTGGAAATACATTTTTTGGGAAAACTAAGCAAGAAATTTGGTACACAGCCTCCGTCGTCAAAGTTAGCTCGGGGGATTGAAAATGAGCGAAATCGGTCAACGGACACGCCTACCGCCCATACAAAAAATATCCTCAAAATGCAAATTTTGGAGTATATTTGACAACAATGCAACCAAAATACACTTAAATACTACGAATTGTCAGCGCAAGCTCTGAGAAAAAGCTAGTCGAATTCGGACAAGAGGGCGTGGCACCTCTTATATAAGAAAAAGCTTCAAAACGCTGTACTGAAATCGTTTTTTGAGATAATCAAACTAGATTTGACTCGGACACTAAAAACTATAAATGCAAGCTTTAAGCAAAAACTGGATAAAATTGGACAAGAGGGCGTGGCACCTCTCATATAAGCAAAAGCTTCAAAACGCTGTACTGAAAATATTTTTTCAGATAATCCAACCACATTTCACTTAAATACTAAGAACTATAAATGCAAACTCTGAGAAAAAACTGGGTGAATTTGGAGGGCGTAGCACCTCCCATATTAGCAAAGTTTTCAAAATACTGCTGTGTAGGGTATTTAATGTTTGGCCAGGCCAAAGGTAACACCCTTACTAGTTTTTTGTTTCACTTTTAGTACGAGATCCGGCAGTAAAAAAACGTATCGATCGAGTTTTTAGTTAAAATCTAATTTTAACATATACTTAGGATTGCGGGAATATATTTTTGGCGGGTTGCCTTTCAAAATGTGGCCGCTAGTATTTTCGAATTGCGATAACTCTTGAACCGTGAGTCGCACGAGAAAAAGCAACAAAGTCTTTTTTATGAAGGGTCATATCGAGCCCTAACCGCCAAAAATACTTAACTGACACGATTTCGGATTTTCGTTTTTAGATGAAAACCGATAATTCGTGTCCATACGCATCTTCTCTACAAATTTCAGAACTGTAAAAAGTACCGTTACGGAGTTATAGCAAAACCAATTAAGACTTAACCGACATTCGAAGTATTTTGTTTATCTTATTTGTGACTGCGAGTTGTTGGTTAAGTCTTTTTTGCTTTTTGTGTCAAAAATAATTTGCAAATAATCCGCCCTGTTCCCAATTCCACTTTCACGTGAAAGTGGGTATAAAGTGGAACGCAAAACTTTTTGAAAAGTCGGCATTATGCTGCGACTTTTCAATTAATTTTGCTTTTTTAAAGCTGTTTTTTCGATTAAATTGAGAAAAAAAAAAAATACACACGTATAAGCTCCAGAGTTTTTCCCTTTTTTAGCGAGTAATTCTAATTTTTATTGCAAATGTAATATTATTAATATTGCTGAGATAAAAAACTCTAACTAAAAAAATATTTTTTCCGATGACAAGTAAAAAGTCGGCAAATTGGCATTTTCGAAGTCTGTGTTTGTGTGAATTATTTGACATTTCATTATATCATGGTGTTAGTAAGAATAGTTCGAAAACAGGATGCCACCTGATTTTATTTCTTAAATTGTAATAGAACATCTAATTAACCCAATAAAATGCACTGAGCATGAAAAAAAACTTTCTGAAATTCCCTCAAATCAGAGGAAGCCTCATAATTGGGCATCTCGCCTAATACATTATTTTGACAGGCAAAATTGCGAGCAGTTATAATTTCAAGTGCATTGCAGCAGCCGTTGTTAACGTGAAACTTAATTAAAGTTTATAAATTTAATAAAAAGCATTTTGATTCATAAATCTTGTTTAATTGTGTGCATTTTTTAACTGACAGCGAAAAAGTTTGCATTTCTGCTGTGAAAAGTTAAACGTCTTGAACAGTCGTTGAATAGGCTTCACATCCACATCGAAAATAAAAAGTAATCAACAAGTCTTCGAAATTAAAAGTAATTGAAATTACACGGATTACGGAACAGGCCGGAATGTAATAAAAAGGAAAATTTATTAAAAATTATTGATGAGGGTTAATAGTATATGTGACCACAAATGTTTTTTGGTACAAAAACTGAAGATCAGATGGGGAATCTGGAAAAGAAAAAAAGACTTAACTGACAGAACACTGAAAAATAGCCGTTATATTATAAATAGGTGAATGAAACTAGTTGCATCGCATGTCTAACACAAAACATAGCTTACATACTTAATTTCAATGTAATAGCTATATTTAAAAAAAACCTTCTCCTGTAAAATTTACTTTTTGTCAGTTAAGTCTTTTTGGCGGTTAGGGCTCGATATGCTCTACAAGAACTTTTTATTAAATGTAAAAAAAAATTTACCGATTATGAGTTATTTATTAAAAACCGATTTTTTTACGTTTATTGTTTATTAAAAACCGATTTTTTTACGTTTATTGTTTATTGCGTAAAAAAAATCGGTTTTTAATAAATAATTCTTAAACGGCCAATTTTTTTCAACATATAATAAAAAAAATACTTGTAGAGCATATGACTCTTCATAAAAAAGATTAGGGCACTAGCGGCCTCATTTTGATAGGCAACCCGCCAAAAATATATTCCCCCATTCCTAAATATATGTAAAAATTGGATTTTAACTAAAAACGCGATTGATACATTTTTTTACTGCCGGATCTTAGACTATTTTCTAGTTTCCTTTATTTAATTTATTTACTTTTGTTGAATTGAATTGAAACTGAATACACAATAGCCGTGTTCACGATCCTGAGCATTTAGACATACAAAATAGCAAAATAGCCTTAAAATCTGCCTTAAATATATTAGTTAAACTCGGAAACTACTTCTTTGATTTTAGCGCTCATAGTGTCATAACATTGGCAGATATATGAATAGTATAGATGAAATTATTTAACCCATTGTAGACCGAAAAAGCGGGAAACCTCGAAAATTCTACTCAGGGCTGAAAAATTTAACGTAACTTAAGAACAGCTTTCTAAATTTGAGTATTCTAAATGCCGTTTAATTCAAGATCGACATATAAATTT
The DNA here is from genome assembly GCA_951812925.1 of Calliopum simillimum. Taxonomy (NCBI): domain Eukaryota; kingdom Metazoa; phylum Arthropoda; class Insecta; order Diptera; family Lauxaniidae; genus Calliopum; species Calliopum simillimum. Next base: position 22,777,336 of record OX638372.1, read on the forward strand.
AAAAAATCGATCCATCCATTAATATGAACTTGCATTTAAAAAAAAATTAATTTCGGAGTTTTTTGCTTAAACCATGATTTTTGACAGTAAAATGCAATAAAAGCATTTTATTTCACATTAACTGAAATTCCTGAACACATCCTTTCCGGTGATGTATCATATGTTATATAAATAGTGAAATAAAAAGTTTTGTAGTACATTTTTTTTCACCCACCGTGAAATTTCACTTCAAAAATGCAATATTTTCTCACAGTTTTAATGCTGATGGTAAGATTGGTGACTACTTTGTATGAATACATAGTCACACATTCTCTCTCTATCTCTAGTAGAGTGCATGCTCAAATTTTGTTGCCTTTACGTTTCTGTTACGTCGGGTGATGCGTCGCCGTTCTGCTTTCGTGTATCGTATTTGTATGCGACGTAGTTGGATGATTCGTCAGCGGCGACGTTCCTTGCGATTGAAATTTACAAATGAGAATCACCTACGTTCTGGCAAAGCTTTTATTGGTTAAAAATAAAAAATAAGACAAATTCCGTAGAGAAAGAAATAGAGAGAGCTTTCATTTTTTCGGCACCTTCGTGACTTAGTGACTTAAACGCATTAAAATGGTTAAATGTTCGTAGCATTTGATGACTAAAGCCCCTCTGATGCACTAGTCGTCAGAACTATTTTGACAAAATCTATTTGTGACTATCGAAAGTTGCTTGGCTTGGAACTGTCAAATAACGGTGCGAAAATGATGCTGAAAAGAAAGACCGTATTTATAACTATATGCTTACAAAATATTTTGTCGTTTACCGTTTGTATTCTAATGAAAAGAAATCAAGCAAACAACGAATTTTGTCGTGTCATAAGTATTTTGTCATCACCTTATGAATAATCACTGTTGAACAGCAAATATTTTGATTCGAACGATTCGAATTTACTTCGATTATTTGGAGTGTGCTGAACTTATAATGTTAAAAATATTTTTTCGTTTGTGTTGCCGTATTCGTAAAAAAACGGTTGTTTTTAGGTATGACTTCACTTTAATTGATATGTAGAGAGAATAGCAGAACTCCGATTTTAAGTAGAAATATTTCGCTTTAAGACAAATAAAATATGTTTTTAACGATGTAGTGTTTGTTGAAATCGACATTATGTATGTGTATGAAATGACATTACTTCTTACTTCTTCAAAAAAACCCATTCAAGCCCAATGTATGTCAATCAATGTCAATTTTTATCCGATTTTGTAACGCAAGGGCTCAAAATTTTTGTCACAAATAGATTTTGTCCAAATAATTATGCCAACTGATGTATGTAGCTGTTTTTCCTAAAGCTCCGTCATTTTGCGTCCGCTTAACAAACCGTTGTAAATGGCTCCAGCCTATGATGCTAAAAAGACATCATAAAATTAAAGCCAATAAAATAATCAAAAGATCTGCAAAAGTTTATCATATTGTTAAAATTGATCAAGCTATAAATAGAAGAAACGAAAGTTAAAAAAAGGGAAATCAAGCCCAAAAACTATGCAATATTTTTTTTTATCGAATTTTTCCAAAATCCATGTTCCCACATTCATATTCGTTTTAAAAAATTGTATTTACATTAAATTTTGGATCAGAGGGCGGGGGTGGAGGTTTCACAAAGTACTTTTAATATACATATATATTATATACATATACATACTATACATTTGTACATACATATATATTTTTTATTTTCCAATAAATTTGTCGTTGCGTCTCAAACAGAGTCACATATGTCAAAAGGCGCACAACAGAGAACCAATGAATTCATTACATTACGTATTTTCAACGACAACGACAGCAACAGCTGAAACTGAAACTCACATACAGACAATTTGTAAAGAAACACACGCACACGCACACACACATACATCATACTCGTAACAATCCTTTACAACATAACAAATTACGTCATACGCGTTTGCACCCTATGAAACTTCGTGAGCAATGCCAACCACCCATTACCACCCACCCTCCATCAACATCATCATCGTCGTCGTCTATGCTCGCTCGCCTGTTGCGATGCTTTTGACATTCAAAAATTTCCTTTGTTTGTCATGCTGGGCTGTTAAGCAGCAACAACGACAACGCAATCCACAGAGAGCAACGTGCGTTTGTTGCTTCTTCTCTTGTTCTTTTTGCTGCCTGCCGTTGTTACTGTCACTTTCAGTCCACGTGTTTCGTGGCATCCATCTTTCCGTTGTCGCAAAGTTTACAGCAGAGGTAGCCATCACTCAACAGAATTTTATTTGCAATGGGAGGCCAGAATACCCAGAGCGACTTGTTGCGTGAGTTCTTTGTTGTTGTCGTTTGTTGCTGTCAATTGACGTTGCTTGATTTTATTGCCATTGTTGCTTGTTGCTGCATCATAGAAAGTTCAAAGAGAATTTGTTGCGCACTTTTGTTTGGCTTCACAACGTCATAAAAGCATTTTCACCAACTTTGCCAACTCAATTAATTTATGAGTTCAGTAATTAAACAAAAAAATGGTAATTGCAAACTTTTGCAAGGACAGAAAGCAATTGGGGAAGTATTGCATTGATGCATTTCTCTACAGCAATGGCTTCGAATAAAAGCCTATTTAGCTAGCTAGCATTTGTGTTTCAGGTTCTAGAGGAGTATCCTAGTTACCACCGCAAAAATGTAAAATACGTGGTTTTATATTTAAAATATTAAAAATTTGTCAATTTATCACAATATTTGTAAAAGCTATAGCCATTTTAAGCTGATTTCCAATTAAATTAAATTGGTATAACATGTCGTATGAGTAAAATTAAATAACACAAAATAAAGTTTCTAATTACAATTCAAAGATTATGAAAAAGCTTTAAATTTAGCAAAGTTTTTGATGCAGAAACTGTCAATTTAATATTCAGTCTGTTCGTTTACTCCAAGTTTTTGCAAGCTTTTACCCGAAAAGCTCTCATTTACGCATAAAACGTACATAAACGAGAGCTTTTCGGTAAAAAACTTGCAAAAACTTGAAGATCGTGGCCATAAATACACATAAAATTAAAATGCTAATAATTTTAAAAATTTTTATGAAAAACTATAAAAGTTTTGTTATATTACCAAATATTACAATACATCAAATAACGCTTGTACTACAGCGTTTGAAAAACTTTAAGTTTTTCAAATCAACCTAAATTTTAATCTTGTTTTTGTATTTACCATCGTACTTATCTGATTGAAATTCACTTGTATTATCACTAAAAACGTTTTCAGTATAAAGTTTTGAAAATTTTGCTTGTATGGGGAGTTCGACGTCTTTTGTAAGAATCTGACAAGATTTTGTCCAGAGCTTGACACGAGTGTGTATTTTGAATGGCCATAAATGACCAATTTTACTCAGCTAATTTTTACGACGAAGCCAGTGTAAAAAATTCTTCGAATTATATTGCTTGGACCGATTCCACAAAGAATATTTGTATTAGTTTTTTCAAAAAATGCAAACTCCGAAATCGTAACTGATCGTCTTCACGAAATATCGCAAAAATACATACCTATTTGGATGTGTTTTGTAATGCTTGATTCAAATCCGCCGTTAAAATTGCTTTATTTTGTATAGTTTTTGAGATATCCTAATTTACGCAAGCAAAATAGACTGTTTTTGGTTTTTTTTGAAGTTATATTACAAAAACAGAGCGTTCATTCGTCAAATCCGATAAAACAGTTGAAAGCTCTTTTGTTTAAAATCTTATTCAAACTATGTCGATATCTTGATTTGTCTCGGAGATGTTCTAGCTTAAAAAGTTAAAAAAGTGAAAAAAAACATGTTTTATTATTATTTCAGTCTACTTTGTTTCGGAGAAAAATAAATGTATCATTAGAAATTAATATATTTAAATATTTTTTTTTTATTGTAAATATATCTACATTTAATTCTCTAAAACATAAGATTTTCAGAACAAATATTCAGCCCTTTGAAAATTACAAAAAATCAATTTCTAGAAAAAAAGTCGTGAAAATTTTCGTAAAAAAATTTTATTTTTGTACCAAAACAGCAACAAATTTCATTTTTAGACCAAAACTTTTTAAGAAGATAATGCTGCTCTAGTAAGGTAAAAAATTACTCAAGGACATCTTCCAAAAGATCAGTATTTCCGAAGTTACGGGCACTTAAAGCGTTTTGTCTTTTTTTAGTCCATTTTTCAAGCTTTGATCGAAAGGCAGCTGGGATTTTTTCCGCCCTCTTTTTTTTACCTCTATTTGAGTAGTTCATTTGAGAAGTTAAAAAAACTGAAAGATTTTCAATTTAAAATTTGTATGGTGGAAAAAATGTCACATTCAAACTGTCACGTATCGATTCAGATTAAGGAGTGAGATCGAAAAAATCTTAACATATATAAAATTCAATAATTTTAAAACGGTTGATTTTAGAGTCTTGATTTGTTTTTTATTTAATTGATAATATTTTACAAATTACAGAAAAATATAACTTTTATTGTTCTAGCCACTATTTTTTAACTCGTGGACCTTTTTTGGTAAGCCTTCCATTAGAGATTTGATAGTTGTTTCAGACACTTTTTTGGAACAGTTTGCCCATCTCCTTTTAAAATCTTCGATATTTTGGGACACTTTTTATGTGCTCTTTAAGTTTCTTTTCACAAGAGACCAATATCTCTCCACTGGTCTTAGCTCTGGACAATTTGGAGGATTGGCCTCTCTTGGTACAAAAACTATGTTATTACTTTGGTAACACTCCACACAGTCTTTTTTTTAAAGAATCTTTGATGTATATTTTGGAATTTATAGAGCCCAATGTAACAAATGACTTGCTTTTTTTGCCGCAACTGCATATAGCTTGCCATACAAGGAATTTTTTATGAAATTTTGTCTGCTTTTGGATTCTAAATTGTTCTTCGATATTTCTTCGAGCATCAGCAACATAAAAATTTTGACCCGGAAGCTGCGAAAAATCTGCCAGTACATACGTTTCGTCGTCGAACGTCGTTGTACGAAATTCGATTTTAATTTCCGAGCCCTACTTTAAGCGTCTAAATTTTTTGCAACATTCCTGTCTGGAACTTTTTGGACTTTTGTGTTTTCAAACCTGTATTAGCTTTAACTTTTCGCACCAAATAGTCAGCGCACTAGGCTAACCGGTCAGCTTTTCTAGCAGATGTGTTAGGAGATCTTTTTCATATGCTTTAAATTTTCTTGGCTTTCCCAATATCATGTGGTCCTTGTGTTCTTCCCGAAGCAGGTTTCCTATCAATGGTCAAATTCTCCTGAAACTGTTTAATAATATTGGAAACAGTTTGACGGCAGACCTTCAATTCTTTGGCCAATTTTTGGTAGGACTAATTTGGATTTTTTTGAAAATTTTTAATAATTTTAAGACGTACTTCTGTTTCTTCACTCATTTTGATCAAACTCACAACAAATCAACATTTTGGTCATTAAAAATAATAATTGGCATATTTTTCAAAAAAAAATAGATCAAAGAAATTTTAAAATTTTTCATCAAAAAAAAAATTATTAGGCAACACGTTTTGATTAAGATTTTTTCGATCTCAGTCCTTATGATCAAAACAAAGAAAAGAACAGAAGATATTTGAATAAAACAAAATACATTATAAAGTAAAATTATTGTATAAGATTCTAAAACTAGTCGCACTAAAAAATTCTGCTTGTTTTGCTGAACTTTGACTTTCTTTGAATAGGCACGAAAACTACTACTATTTTTGTCACGTTCGTTTTGTGTCTATTTTTGCGTATATCTTGGAACCAGGACTTCACCTGCTATTAAAGTTGGCACTAATTACAGTGCTACCTAAGAGCTATAATGTGAAGGAAATACTAAAATAAAAATATGTTTTACTTCCACTTTTTTGCACTTTAAATGTTTATGACGGTCACGTTCGTCACCTGGGAAATGCCCATATGCAAGTAATCACGTACAAAATACTCTCATATAAATTAAATTAAAATGGAAAAATTAAAATTCTTATTTTATTAAAACTTTTCTGCACTTTCTACGATAGTGAAATAAGAAGTCAGAAATAGTAAAAAAAATTTCATAAAATGAAGAAATTGTTCAAAAAATGGTTCAAATAGACCAAAAAATACGTGTATTTGAGTTTTTTCGCATAAAGTTTTCAAACCAAAATTTCTCAAAAACCAGAACCAAACCGTAAAAATTACTTGTATCATCAAAAGCTGCGTACTCGAGTTGTGTTTACTAAGTATTCAGGACCCTTCAATGTAATAAAAATGATGTGTGATTAATTCAAAACTAGATTAGTAAAAAAAGAAATATACATCATACACTTTTTTACAGTGTACTAAATTACTTCTAAAATGTATCAGTCTTAATGGACTCAGAAGTTTTGCTGAATTTTGGCATCATTAGCAATGTGTATATTATATGTAGTACTTGTTAGAATAAAACAAATATCTGGCAAATTTAAAGAGAGAGCACAATTTTGTTTACTTTGGCATACGCGAATGTCAATTTTTGAAGATCTGTGTGCTCTTTTTTATTGAGTCAGTTAGGATCTTACCGCAGACCGTGGTGGCAGTGTGGGAACTCTTGCGATGGTTAGGAAAATATAAAAAAAATTATTTTTAGTACATTAGTTTACTCAAAGCAAATTCTATTTATATTGCGATTTGATTTATTCGTAGTAAATATATAATATTGAATATAGGCAAAATATAATTAATATTTCGAAGAAGAATTTCTCCAAAAATTTAAAAATTAATATAAATACTTGAATTGCACAAAAATGGATTTATTATTCATGAGCAAACGCATCTTCTTGGGCAACGAGAATGATTTTATACATGGTGCCATTATTGTTGATACGGAGGGTATTATACGCGGAATACTACGTTCGGCTCAAGAAGTGAACACATATTTATACAATGTTGAATCCGAAGCTGTAAGTTATTGCTAAGAAAGCTGATTTAGTGAAATTCTATTAAATGTATTGTATATGCAGGTCTATGACTTTGAGAACATGGTACTGATGCCGGGTCTTATTGATTCAAATGTGCATATTAATGAACCGGGACGAAAAGATTGGGAAGGATTTACAACAGCAACAAAGGCAGCTGCAGCTGGTGGCTTTACAACAATTATTGATAGACCAACGTAAGTGACTTTTCTTTGTTCGAACATTTTTGTTCTCGTTCATTAGCGGATCCAAGGGGGGGCGATGGGAGTGATCGGCCCCCCTCTCAAACCAACTGATTACATTTTTTTTAAAAATAATATGTAAAGATTTTAAAAACATTCTGTTTTTTTCTTGAATGTACATATATTTATACAGATTATTTTATATTTAAATAAGATAGAAATATTAATTGTTAGTAATATCTACATTTTTACGCCTTCATGATTATTATTATTGTTATTATTATCTAGAAATGTAGTCAATCGGCCCCCCCTCTTGACAATGCTGGATCCGCCACTGTTCTCGTTAGTACTGTAATTAGATCATATGATTTTGTCCATGTTACATGGCGAACAAGAAGGCATTTTCAGAGGCTATCTCAGTGTCCGTTGAATGCCATGCGTATTATAGTCGAGACTTTTGCACAAGGCAACATCCAGTACTATGAATAACAAGATAATTAATAACGGAGCATCTTATTCGAATTGGCAGTCTTCGTACTGAGTTTTGATGAGTTAATGTTATGTTTCAATACACTGAGAAAAAAATAGTTTATTGTACTTTATTTCTAGTAAATTTTACTTGAATTTCAAGTCAAAATAGTGACAGCTCACGAATAAAATAAATTTTACCTTACTGTTTTAGTGAAATCTGAATTTTCGAATAAACGTACATTATAGTATTTTTTATAATTGTAAAAATTGGAGTAATATTTATCACTAACAAAAAAAAAATAAAAAATGTGAACTGACCGAATTAAGATTCGAACCGGGGTCCGTCCATGTGATCGATAGAAAAAAATTACAAACTTGTTAGACCCCTACACCACTGACCTACTTATATGATGAAGAGTTATTAAATTTGTATATTAACCAAATGACCGTCTAAACATAAATATTTTTACTAGAATTATAAAGTAAAGATGGTATGAACCCAAGAGGAAAAATTTCTAGCGCTTCTGATCCAAGCACTTTAAAAGTGCTTGTCCCCATAGAAATTTAGAAGCACTATCACAATGATTTTTTATAAGGCTGCAGTAAGAACAACGTGAGTTCGAACCCAGCCCGGGAGATTTTTTTTTTTACTTTTTTTTTACTTTTTTTTGCTTTATTTTTTTTTTTTTAATTAAATATTTTTTATTCAACCTCTTTTATTTCACTTTTCTATTTTCCTTTCTCTTATTAATTTACTTTTGTTTAACCGAATTGAAATTGATTACACAATGATTCCATATAAGGCTGCAGTAAGAACAACGTGAGTTCGAACCTAGCCCGGGTGATTTTTTTTTCGTTTTTTTATTTGTTTTTGCTTTATTTTTTTTTTATTAAAATATTTTTTATTCAACCTTTTTTATTTCACTTTTCTATTTTAATTTCTCATTTTTATTTGCTTTTGCTTACTTGAATTGAAACTGATTGCACAATGATTCTATGTAATGCTGCAGGACAACATTAGCTTAATATACAAATTTAATACCTCTTCATATCATCGGGCGTTGGTGGAGCGGTCTAAAGGGTTGGTAAATGTAAGAAAAAAATGTAGCACGCGGGAGGGTCGTGGATTCAAATCCTGGCGCGGCCAGTTTTTTTTTTCTTTTCTTTTTTTTTTTCTTTTTTTTTAATTTTATTGAAAAAACGCTTACCGCAGCATTACAAATAAGCGCTTTAAAAACTCTTTTTTGGTAAGGCTGCGGTAAGCTTTCGCTCGCTTACATCCTATGACATGCAATGTTAAAAAGAAAGTATAGTTCTTACAGAGCGGAAGCGCTTATTGATGAAAAGAATGCACTTCAGAAGGATTTTTGAAGCACTTCTTGTCCCCTTGGGAACTAACTTTTCGGGATATAACGCCTAAGACGTTAAATATTCATTTTCCGTAAAATCCACAGAATCAAATCTCAAAAATTGTAATTTTTCATGTAAATATTGCAGTTATGATAGAATAAATAGCAACAACATCTAAGAAGTAAGTTATTTTAAGCCACCCTAATGTATAAATGTATTTTTTCATACCTACAGCAATGCAATACCTCCGACAACAAGCATCGCTGGACTAAAAGCCAAGACATCTACAGCGCGCGGAAAATTATTTGTTGATGTTGGCTTCTGGGGTGGACTTACGCCAGATAATAGTGCCGAACAAGAAAGCCTAATTGGTGCTGGAGTAATGGGCCTACAATGTTCACTATGTCCAACAGCTGAACCCGTTGCAAAAGAGTTTCCAGCAGTGGATGGCGTACAATTGGAAGATGCGCTCAAACGTTTGGACGATGGTACCGTGTTGGCAGTGAGCTATAAATTTCTCTGAAAATAATATCTATCTATTAGCGTATAAAACCGCATAAGTTACTTTATAAAATATTTTCAGTTTCATGCCGAGCTACCATTGAGTAAACCGATTAAAGCAAACGAAGATGAACCTAAACAATATGAGTCTTATGCCAGAACACGCCCAGCTGTTATGGAAAGAGATGCAGTACGTTTAGTAACTGACTTGGCCTTAGCAAATAAAAAGTAGTACAGCATATAAGTTTTGTTAATTGCTGCAATTGAAATCACTTTGCAATTTCCACAGAAAACATTTTCATATTCTGAACATTAGTTCCGCTGAGGTGCTGCCACTCATAGCGGAATGCAAACGGAATGGTGGACATTTGACTGCTGAAACCTGTCCACACTATTTAAGTCTTTCAGCCGAAGATATTGAAGACTGCCGCACAGAGTTCAAAACAAATCCACCCATACGCGAGAAATCAAATCAGCAACCATTATGGGAGGCTCTTAAGAATGGTACCATCGATATAATCGCATCGAATCACTCGCCCGCAACACCTGGCGCAAAATGTCTCACATATGGTAAAGCACGTGGGAATTTTTTGAATGCTTGGCCGGGAGTATCATCTTTGCAATTAGGTGAGAAGGTTTAAAAAGTTTAATGCTTTCCTAATAAAGTAAACGGTTAATGTCTTTTTTGGCAGGGCTTTCAATCGTGTGGACTCACTGTCAACAATATGGGCTTGGTATGCAAGATCTTTATCGTCTCATGTGTAAAAATCCAGCAGTTCTCTGTGGCATAGAGAGTTTTAAAAGTAAAATCGCTGTAGGATATGATGCAGATTTTTGTATTTGGGATCCAGACGCAGAGTTTAGTGTAACGCCTGATATCTTGCTTTCATCGAACAAAGTGAGTTTGATTCGAGATAAGAAATTTACAAAAATTACATTTCCTCTCTTTCAAGGCGACACCCTACATGAACCAACGTTTGCGTGGTGTTGTGCATGCCACAGTCGTTCGTGGCTTACACGTATTTCAGGAGTATGAGAACTTTGGCCAGCCCTTAGGGAAGATTATTTTTCGTAAAAGCACAAAAAAAATTGTAAAATCTGTAAGAATGTGAGATTGAGTACGCTTAATCTAATTAAATATAACAGGAATAAAGGAAAATCTTAAGATTTTTCAATGTGAATAATTCTCGATGAAATATTAATTTAAAAACTGAAAACTATGTGATTTATTTGTACCTAAGTAAATAGGGGGTTATCGTAAATCAATATTCCCGTGGAATTTTTCTCAAACTACAATAGAGAATGCACGGCAGTCTGAGAAAAATTCCCCGAGAATACTTATTCTCGATAACCCCCATAGTTTATTTATTTTGCTATATCTTTAAATTATTGCAATTGCAATGCGCAGTCTCTCAAAAGTTTTAGCATCAGTCAGATTTGGCAAAACGCCAACCATCTTGTGAATGTGAATATGAACAGAATCCGTCGAAGAACAAGGCCACCTCCAATACGAAGTAAGGGCGTGGTAAAAGCGTTTTTCAAAATGGTTATCAATTTTCAGTAATGTGGCAAAGCTGATTTTAAAAACGTTAGAAATTGTGAGCTATCTTTTATAGTTTTGAAAGAATTTTCACAGTGTGTTAAGGACTGCATCTATAAAAAAAATACCCAATAAATTTTTTTTTTTTTTATTAACAAGTAGTATAACGAATATAAATAATCTTAAAACTATTAAGGGTATTCCTTGAAACGTGTAAATGTCTCCAAAACCTCGTAAACTCGTTATAAAGGGTTTTTTCAATAGGGACGCCACAAAAGTAGACCGATAGGGACAGCAAAAGACGCCATATTTTGTCCCGCTCTCTTGACATATCTCTTCAGTAAGGTTTGCCATTTCATCATGGAAAGATATACGAGCCAAACAACGAGTAGAAATTATTATAATTTACTGCCGAAGTTCGGAGTCAGTGGCCTCAACTTTAAGAGAGCTACGTCATCTTCAGCGATGAGGCTGATTTCTGGCTGAATGGCTTCGTCAATAAGCAAAATATGCGTTACTGGTCAGGCAGCAATTCACACGTACTCCATGAGTCACCATTGCATCCCGAAAAAATTATGGTTTGGTGCGGTTTATGGGCCGGCGGTATCATTGGGCCGTACTCCTTCCGTGATAATCAAAACTGGCACGTTACTGTGAATGGGAATCGCTACCGTTCAATGATAACCGAATAATTTTGGCCCGAATTGGATGATATAGACTTGGACAATATGTGGTTTCAACAGGACGGCGCCACAAGCCACACAGCGAATGTCACAATCAATTTATTGAAAATCAAGTTTGGTGAACGTGTTATCTCACGAAATGGCCCAGTCGATTGGCCGCCTCGGTCGTGCGATTTGACTCCGTTAGACTATTTCCTGTGGGGCTACGTCAAGTCTATGATCTATGCCAACAAGCCAGCGACGATTGATGAACTTCGTACGAATATCGATCGTGAAATTGCAGCAGTATCGGCCGATTTATGCTTGAAAACTGTCGAAAATTGGGTTCAGCTTCTGGACTTCTGCAAGCGTGCCCAAGGTGGACATGCAAAAGAAATCGAGTTCCATACATAATGGCATCGAATGTACTTTCACAGGAATAAAGAATTTTATTGATATCCAAAACCGTTTTTGTTTTATTTAAAAAACTTTTGTAGCGCTCTTATTGAAAAACCCTATAGTTGTCAAAATCAATACGAACTTTGACAGTTTTACAAGTTTACGGGTTTTCGAGGCTTTAACACGTTTTCAGGAATACTCTATTTTTATTATTATTATTTAAAAGGCTCTAGATTGTACTGCGACCTAAAAGATCTTTTGTACAGCCTCTTTCCCTAATCAAAACAGTTCCAGACTATCTATAAACCTTGTTACTGCCATGGGATTAATTTTACCTATGTCGCCTGGATCTAAAATCTCAGCTCCTAGGTACTTAATTCTGCGTCTAAACGCAGCAGGGCATGCACATAGCACATGCTCTGCTGTTTCCAAGTCCTCTAAGCAGAATCTACAGGAGTCATCGTCTACCAAACCCATCTTTTTTAGGTGATAATTAAGTTTACAGTGACCCGTCATTATCTCACTGTACGTTTTTATATATTTCCTGCTGAGATTTGGAACAGCTTCGCCTGTCGCATACCTTCTTTGGCTCTCCAGTGATCGGAGAGGCTTTTCTTTTCCCATTCCTGTATTAAGTTATTTTTAAAACTGTTGTTTACTCCGCAGAAGGGTTCTGGGCCTATGAAACTATTGAGTGCGCCCCTCTTGGCCAAGCAGTCTGCCCTTTCGTTGCCTTCATGCCCCTCGTGCCATGGTATCCAAACTAGAGAAACTTCATTCCTCCTGGCTAGGGCTTGAAGAAGTTCAAAACACTCCCAGACAAGCTTGGAGTGCATTGAAAAAGCCATTAGTGATTTTAGAGTTGCTTGGCTGTCCGAGTAAATGTATATGTCGGTGCCTGAAGTGCCCCTTCTTAGACATACTCTAGCACACAACTCTAAAGCGTGGACCTCCGCCTGAAAAATAGAAGCTGTTTTTCCCATTGCAACTGCTTTCTGGAATCTTGGTCCCACAACTCCCGCGCTGCCATCTTCCATTTTGGACCCGTCAGTGAACCATACCTGTGAGCCCTGTTTTACATTTATGTCCTTCCTCTTCCATTCAGCGCGGCCATTGATTACCACTTTGAATGTTCTAGAGAAAACAAATTTTTTACTTATCTTATCGGAGACGGAACGGCATGGTGTGTCCCAGAATATATCCAGGACCTTGACATGCCCTGTTAGATTGCCTTCTTTAAGTTGTTGTAAATGAGGTAGTCTCAGGGTCGCACAGACTGCTTCTTTCTTAACCATAAGGTGAAGAGGGGTGAGACCCGTAAGCATGCCTAGAGCTACCCTTCGGGCACGTCCTTAGTGCCCCTGTAATACCCAAGCAGGCTAATACCCTAATTAACAAATATATATTTTCTATAAAAATATTTTAGTTTTTTGTTAAGATCCTCCATTAAATTTCGGGTACCGTACGACCTTCTCCACTTATTTCAGAAATCTTGTAATTTTTTTGTAGTATTATTACTCCTTCAAAGATCCAAAGCTCTGAGCAGTTAAGTGGATTCGCCCTTTTCGAAACGAAATGTTCATTTTTGCTTTTGTACCACTCTATAATGGATTAAGAGTAATGAGAGGTGACCTAATCCAGCCAAGATGACAAGACACTCTCCAATAAAAATTTTGGAGTTCATTGTGCCCGTTGTTACAAGAAAAGGTGCATAAGGCAGGCAAACCATACGGATATATGTAATGCTTGGAAAATTTTGTGATTTTCTTTGCTCTGATTTTGCTCTGCATCTGCTTCTCCTCCGCATAGGTGAAACATTCGTGTCCCGATAGCTGTTTGAAATCTGTCTTAACGTGTGTTTCATCGTCCTTTATGCTGCAGTTAAATTTAATCAGGTAATCTTTATATAACTTTCGGGCTTGCTTTTAAGCCTCCAGCTGCTTTTCATCGGAACGATCTGGTAGTTTTTGAAATCTATTGGTCTTCAGCTTACGTTCTTTCTTTAGTCTTTGTATAGTAGATTTCGAGGTACCTGAACTTACAAAAAGCGGCTTTTTTGACCAACTGTTCGTCTAGAATTTCTATTTGAGATAATTTTTCGAACGATAAGTAGACCCTTTCTATGATTCAAAATAACCCTTTGGACAGTGCTTTAAGATGCACCTGTTTTTTGAGCTATAACTTTTAAATTCAGTTTTTTCAACAAAAGTGGACAAAATAGGTTTTCGAACTTTTTTGTTAATTGCTAGACATCTTCTTGCTTGAAGCGTTATCACCAAGTGTTATATATTTTTTTAATTGTGATGTCATATAGAAACAACAGCATTACTATTTCGGCCTTCACGATCATCAGGTAAATCATAAGGATACTTGAACGGCCCCTTAAACAATGTATTGACCCCATGTATGTGTTATGAATGCCTTATGGCACTAGCTATTGTAAAAGCACAGGTGACTCGAACGAAAATTCCAAAAGCATTTTTGAATTCAGAAGGTTAATATTAGCCTGAATTCCATTCAAAATGCTTTACTGGGAGCCCAAGTGCTCTAATGGGTTAATATTTGTTGATTTTGTTAAACATCCCAAAAGTTCTAAAGACTTCCTATAAAAAGAGGAAACTCTGAAAATTATTCAAAACAAATAAAAGTAAAATTTCCAAACAGCTGTGACAGACAGTCGAATCATCCGTATTTATAACAAAACAACAACCAACGAAATTTCCTAGTAACAAAAGCAAAATTACGCAACGTAACCCCAATTATTTAATCAATAAAACCAAATCGAAGCGGAATGTAAAACGCTCAAATACCCGAAAAAGAAAAGGATTTGATTTGGACAAACTTGAAAATTATAAAACGCCAAACAAAAAACAAACAAAAGGACAAATATATCTATTCAAAATAAAAACGAAGGTTGAAGGAGGTTGGCATAAAACAATCGACTGAAATGACCAATGAGCAATCGAAACGCGTTACTACAAATTTGGCCAATATGTATGGAAGGTAAGTGTGTTATCCTTAAAATAAATAAATCATAATCCTAATTTTATCAACCATCAACAGAATAAACAATACAACTACACATGATCGCATTAAGATTAGCTTTTGCACAGATCTGGACAAATCAGTGTTGGTGAATAATTTTGAGAAGCGCGGTTGGTCACAAGTATCTGCCGATGAAGATTGGAATTTTTACTGGGCTGGTGTGCAAACATGCCGCAATATCTTTAGTGTAGATAGCGGTTATCGCATGCACGATAATCAGTAAGTATTGCAACATCGTGTCAGGTATGGTTATCTTTATTCAGCTTCGTCTTCTGAGCCGATTTAGTCTACCGAAGTTTTTTTTTATTACTTCAACTAACGCGCAGTGGATAGCCCCTATAAATTGAATGGAGCGTATATTTTTTCTTAAACCTACCGAATTCGCAGCTGTACGACGGTGTTCGAGAGAGTCAATAGAGGATATAACATCCGCATCGCCTGGCAACTTTATCGAACGACGTTGAATGGTCGGATTTCGCATTTTTCTTTCAATCTCTACAGAGCTTGGACGCTTTTTGAATGACAAATGTTGCTGTCACCTGCAAAGGAGCGCGATGCTACAATCAATCAAAAGCTATAGTAAGATCCAGAGAAACTACCACACTTTCACATGGAAGGTGGACACATTGGTTCCATTTCTCAGTATTAAACGCCATTAAGTCTCCAGTAGAGCGAAGAACTCATATTGACGGTCATTAAGTAATTTGTTGCGCTCTAGATAATTCATTAAGTGCGTAGGCTGTTATATATATATATTTCTGGCCTAGGCAACACTAAGAGTTGCCAGGTGCAATCTGACATTGATATTTTTTAGCATAAACGTACTCACAACGTTTTGAAGTACAAGTGCTATTTGTTTTGTTTACAGTGAGCTAAGAAAATAAATTTTTCCATTGATAATTTAAGCGATTGATAAATTATGAGGTTTCCAACGAGAACAAACGTTTTTTACAACTAAGTGTTCATGTAAAATCGAATGTATTGGAATGGAACTAATGCCCAAGGATGCCTCTATCTCACGGTATGTCAAATGACGATCTTGCATTATCAGTTCACACAGCAACAATGTTCTCTGGCACACCGGCCGTTTTTGGACGACCTTCACGGAATTCGTCTTTGAGCGAGCGTCGGCCACGATTGAATTCATTAAACTAGTTTTTTACAGTGCTATAGGATGGTGCTTCATCGCCATACAAAGATTTAAGTTCATCGATGCACTCTTGTTGTGATAATCCACGTAGAAAGTTGTGAAAAATGATCGCACGAAAATGTTCACGAGTTAATTCCATTTTTTTGCCAAATTGATTTTTTCAAGTCACTGTCAAACTTTCCAATGGAAATGTCAGATTGCACCTGGCAACACTTAGCGTTGCCTAGGCCAGAAATATGTATAGCAGCCCACGGAGAAGCTTATTACTCTCCCAATAGCTTTGGAGAGCGCTGGGCATATTGCAATGGGCCAATAATTATTAGGGTTGGTGGTCTCGTTATTTTTGGAAACTGGCTGGACATTAGTAACCTTCCAACAAAATGAAAATTCACCACAAGTGTAGAAAATGATTGGGTAATGGGCAAGCCAGTGTTAAGGCATACTTTCTCAATACATGCGCTGGGTTTGCAAGAACTCTCTACACCGATCTAGTTCAAAAAAAGAGGTCGAGATGTTCTTAATGTCGAGCGCCAGGAGTGTAGACGTTGAAGCCCTATGCCGAGAATTTGATTTATTTCAAAACTACGTAAATTCCAACTTCATTTGGCTAATAACCACAATCTCCATAAATGTTTTGACAAGATGCTGGGGATGTATAGGGCAATCGGTCAGATTATTTGTCGATCAGCGCTATGGTGAAACCAGGAAAGGGAGACACATGCGATTGATATCCAGAATAATGCGGTACTGAATGATAAAAAATGGAAGGTCGATTAAAGTTATATTCTTTGAAGGATGGTATTTTTTTTTCCCGGAATGTGCTTTTCGCCAGCTCTTACGTTGATATAAGCAATATCCTAAAATTAGGTTTTTTCTTATTAAAGCTTCTTCGAAGGGTCGCAGAAATAAAGCGATGCAAATAAGGGTAAGGGGGAATAAATATAGTCTGATGCAGAAAATTTTTGTGTTATTCAGTCACCTTCCATTCCATTGAAGTATGTATATCACAAGGCATGATTTGATAAATCTTTTACAACTAAAATGATAATTCGATATTGCGACATTTCGGGAAGTCATGAAAAACCTTTTTTGACATGTTTTTACCTCTGTGACTTTAAGTGTATTAAATTTCATTATTCACTAAGAAAAGTGATAGGGAAATATTTTTCAATTCAATGACTTATTTTTCTTCCATTCTTTAGAATGATAAATCATTTTCCAAATCACTATGAATTATCGCGTAAGGATTTACTGGTGAAAAACATTAAGCGATATCGAAAGGACTTGGAACGTGATGGTAATCCACTCGCTGAAAAAGCTGACTCACAGCTGGGAGGTGGAGCGAGATATGTTTACTTGGATTTTGTGCCAATAACATTTGTGCTGCCAGCAGGTAGGACACACATTGAATATCTAAGTAGAATTTATTCTACCACACTTATATTTTTGCAGATTACAATATGTTTGTGGAGGAATATCGTAAAAATCCGCAAAGCACTTGGATTATGAAACCCTGTGGCAAGTCACAAGGTGCTGGTATTTTTCTCATCAATAAACTTTCAAAACTAAAGAAATGGTCACGTGAGGCCAAGGGACCATTTCATCCACAAATTGGGAAAGAAAGTTACGTCATATCGAGGTAGGTAATTGCACGAGCGGTCCTACAAACTTATTCCAAGTTCATTTATTTTATTACAGATACATCGACAATCCCTTACTTATTGGCGGCAAAAAGTTCGATTTACGTCTTTACGTTTTAGTGACTTCGTTTCGGCCACTCAAGGCGTACTTATTTAAACAGGGTTTCTGCCGTTTCTGCACCGTAAAGTATGATACAAGCGTAACTGAATTGGACAATATGTATGTACATTTGACCAATGTCAGCGTGCAAAAACACGGTGTAAGTTAGTCCTTTCAACTTTAAATCTGTTTGTTAAAATTTTCTCCTTCCCCCCCCTCCCCCTGTAAGGGTGAATACAATAGCTTGCACGGCGGCAAATGGTCTGTTCAAAATCTTGCTTTATATTTGGAAGGAACAAGAGGCAAAGATGTCACCGATCGTCTTTTTGGTGCCATCAATTGGTTGATTGTACATTCATTACGCGCAGTTGCACCTGTCATGGCCAGTGATCGTCATTGTTTCGAATGTTATGGCTATGACATTATTATCGATAACAATTTAAAGCCTTGGCTTGTGGAAGTGAATGCATCACCATCGTTGACATCGACCACGGTCACAGATCGTATACTTAAGTACAAACTGATTGATAATATTTTATCGCTTGTACTACCACCTGATGGAGTTCCAGAGTAAGTTCTAAAGTGTATGCTGCCCGAACTTGAAGATCGGTAAAATAAACTAGGTTAGGTTTAATGGGCTGCTCAGTAAATTTAGGCCACTATTGCCAATAGGAACGCGAATGGAAAGGAAATATTTTAATGTGCACAATTAATATTAGTTAAAAAGGGACAGCTATATTATTATATTAATTTCATTTCTCTTCGCAATAAGGGCCATAGTTTTCGGAGATACTTAGGTCGCATTTGTTTCTTTGTGATACCTCAAAATAATAGAAGTTCCACTGCTTCCAGAAGATGGGGAATTGACTGGACTCGACAAAACTTTTAAAAATTTATGTAACAGTCACTACGCATGCCTCCATTTAATGGGTTCTTCCGGCCAGATATTGTGGTTTTCGAAAGATTTTTCTTTTTTCAGGCTGCTGTCTAAAGGTGGGTCTTATCATAAATTAACATTCTAAAGAATTTTATTTCGGACTTTCTGCTACGCAATCGCAAAAAAAAAAAAAAAAATAAAAATTTTACTGGAAGGGAAAAATTCACTGGAAGGTAAGGTTATTGGCAACAATTTGGGAGGGAATAATTAAACATTTGTTGTAAGAATATATTCTCTATTTTTTTAACAGGAAGTTCGAAGCGCGAATAAATTATATAAGACAAATTAAGAATGTCTGTACCACAATTTTATAGTTGATCAACACAATACCTTTCCTATGACACCTATATTTTTGAAATCCAGATCTACAGATGGCTATATCTCGGAAACTATATCTGAGCGACACTTTTTTGATTAGTAAACTCGACTCAACAAGTTCGGAGCATGTACCAAGCCTTTTCCAATTTATATATTTTTTTTTTCCTTTTTAAATGACTTTATTTCTTTTAGTGTGCGCTGGAATAAAATACCTACACCTGATGCATTAGGAAACTTTGAATTGCTGCTTGATGAAGAGTTAGCAGCGCAGGAAGAATCACAGAACAGCAGCAATCAAAACATGAAAGGAAAATCAAATGGAAATCGTTGGAAATGATGAAATGCCCTTGTAGTTCGGTTGCGGTTAAATCAATCTTTAGTGTAATGAATCGAAGTATTATTTATAAAAAAATTAAAACAACATGTAATTGATAATTAAATTAAAGTCAACCAGGCTGGGCTTTACAAGACCACATGTATGATTTTTTTAAAAAAAAAAAAAGTTTATTTGAAATTCGTTTCTAAGCTTTTGAAAGTAATGGATCAGAACTACAACATTTTTTTAAAGTTGAGTGGTTTCTTCTCTCATACCTTCGATAAGCTTTCTTCTTTGTTATAAAAGAGAAAGGTCTCAGGATAGCGCAAACTCTGCGTCGTAAACTGAGAGTGTGAGAGTGGGCGCTAATACACTTAAAAAAAAGAAAGAATCTTACTTTTATTTCATTAAAGTTTTTATTCATTTTAAAACTAAAGCTGCACACTTTTGATACAGCAAACATAAATTTTAAATTTAATACATAAATGTACAGACGCATGATAAAAGTACTTAACTATTAAGTATGTATTATTATTATAAATGTATGATTAAATTTAAACAATGATATTCAAATTAAACTGAATTCCTATATAACTGTGCAATTATATGTATGTTTATGATTAATTACTTTAAACACTTATGTTTAATTTAATTGTCATATTAAATAATTAAGCAAAACTAAGAACAAACACAGTTAAGTAAAGATACAAAGTAAGGAGACAACAAAAGATAAATTATTTACACAAAAAAAAAATCAAAGAAAAATATGTATGAATCGCTGCATTCAATGCAATGATAAATTAAAATAATTACAATTTTAAAAATACTAATACATATATGTATGTATATACTGCTATAAATGTTTTAACAAATCAAAAAATGTTAATAAAAATTACAAAATTAAGCACAAAGACGTCTTGTTGGAGTTTTAAGACATTACGTCTTGTACACGCTTTTTATTTATCAAATACTTCAGTTCAGTATCGCGTGCAAATATCTTGAAAGTACTTGGATATGAAAGAAGAAAAAATTAACATTGCACAGACCTGTCTTATTTGGTTTCCTTCAGTTCATGTGCTGCAGATGTAGTGTACACTACAAAATGCTTCTTTAGTAACAAAACTAGTTTATCACTTTCTTCCTGTGCACCATTTTTATTTGCGTTCTCTCTCTCTCTCTTGTGAGAATGTATGAAAGCTACTACAATCCTTGGTTACCAATGTGTTGCAACTTGCAAGTGTTACCATATTATTTTACACTGACCTGAGTATTTGTTCATATAAAATACAGTACACTGAAGTATTTTTTATAGACAGTGTTCTTCAGTGTCAAAGTGAAAACTGTGTACAGTGAAGATTTGAATCTTGAATTTTTTGGATTAGTATATTTCAAGATGCTTTGTGCAGGCCCCTTTTAACACACAATTGCTAGGTAGGAAAAATAGATCGGGTGGTATATTTGAGACCTTTTTTTTTTTGTTATTAAACCTCATTTAGAAATGCTTTTTTAAAGAACCTTTGCTTGTAAACTATTTTTTTAAAAGAGCGACGAGGATATCATAAGCTCACAATGGTTTTCCTGTCTGTTTTTAAAAGAGATTATGGGAGTTTAGGACCTGTTATCTATGAATCTGGATTTTTTTCTATCACGACAATATTTTAAGGGAAATCGTTGTTTTGTGGCAAATTTGAAGTTATATCACACTTACAGTATTCTTTTTTGCCACAATCTTGCTCAAGCAACTTCACCATCTAGCGCTTGCAATAATTATTATCATCCTGAGGCATTAGTAAGATCAAATAAAATTTGAATGGATTTCATAACTCGGAAAGTAAGGATCCATTTGAATTAGCCTAGAGGCAAAGTTTAGAAAAAGAAAACGCAAAAAATTATATTAAAAAAATAAAAGAAGCGACGTATTTTTTGATGCTGAATCAGAATCCGGCTTCAAAATTGCTTTATCACGGCAGGATTTTGTAATATTCTAATCGAAAGGATCAAAAAAACACTGTTTTTGAATTATGTTTAAGGTTCTATAACAAGACATGGTAGTTTTTAACTAAAAAACCTGATATGGTAGTTAGTTGAAAGCAATAGTCTTTAACCTCACAATGCACCTTGAATAATGGGTGCTATTATTGATTCCGTTCGATAACGAAATTTTCGCGGAAAGAAATATAATTCGATATGAAAATAACTATTCTTGACTCCGGCGGCATGAGAATATCGCAAAACAATATTGAAAGCCCTGGCGAAAGCACATCCCTACGATTTTGACAGATGACAAAGAATAAAAAAAAAAATAAAAATTAAAGTGACAACAATGCAAGATTGTGAAAATTTTATAATTTTGAGTAAATATAAATAAGTATAAATGGAAACATAGCATTTTTCGATAGTGATAGCGACAACGACGATTGCGTGAACCTCAAGATTAAATGAAAAATATTGCGGCTTAGTTTCGGGGACATATTTTAGCTGAAGAACACAGAGTGCGTTGGCACATGTAAATTTGATAAATGCGCTTCCTTAATTGAAAGAATTTTCTTAATTTACAGTTTTCAACGAAATTTTCACCTAAATAAAATGGCATTTAAATATATTTTAATGGAAATGGAGCATAGTGAACATCAACGCCAGGGTTCACTATCCGCCAAAGATAAACCTGTTGCATCTTACGATTCTTTTCCAAAGGAAGCTACCAACATGGTGTCGAGAAGGATTTTAATGTTAACGTTGCCCAGAATAAAGATGAATTGTCTCCTTTATTGAATTGAATAAAATGAAGTGGTTTGTGGACCAAGGTCAATAGAGCTCAATGGCGGCGGCCATTAGCAATCTGCTGATTGCTAATTGTTTTTAGTAAGTAACATACTCTGGTATTGAGACATGCTAGCTAGCGTAGCTACAATTAACCTAAAATGTTAAAAAAGTACAGAAAAGACGATAATTCTGAGAAAACAACAGATATCGATATAATTCAAACCGTTTTGAAGGAAAAGAAGAAGGACTTTCAAATGCCGTAACAGGTTCTATGGCTAAAAACTCTCATGCCTTGTTATAAAACCTTAAACATAATGAAGAACCGTGTTTTTTGACCCTTTAGATTTAATTCTTTCTTTCTGTCATTTGCTTTTAATTTAAGTTTTTGTTTTTCTTTCATAGTATAGACTTAAATGGCCAATCGCCACAGACAGAACCATTTAATTTTTGTTTTTTTTTTTTTCATGATATTTACAAAACAAAAGTACATTTTTATTTTCAAATAAGGTACAGTAATATTATAGGCTGGTAGCAATCTTCAAACGTTGTAATTTTAACATAAAAAAAAAAAAAAATAAAGAAAATTATTACAAAATTATTCATAAATATGAAATAAACCATCTTTTACTGTTAGCACTTAAGTAATTAATCGCACATTTGAAAAATCACAGTTTGTTTATTAAGTGCATTATTAACATATAAGATTTAAAATGTATGTAGATTAGCGACAAAGTAGCGTTAATTAAATTAAAAATAAAAAAATGTTAAATATGTATAAATAAGTAATTTTATTTAATAACACGATGACTGCCAATTATGTATTTCATTTGCTTAAATTTAATATATGAATTAAAATGGAAAGAAATAACTTAGCTTTTGCTTTAATTAACATATGTAGCTTTGTTACAATTATTTCATTAATATTACTCCGTGTAGTTGCAACTTGATGTTATTAATTTAACTTAAAACATAATTTATTAAATTTTTGATTAATTCTATGTGCTTAATTTCACTTAACTGTTTAATTGCTACAATTTACATTGTTGTAAGCAAAATTAGGCTAACTTTCGCGTTATTCGATGCTAATGGTTTTCAAATTCAATGAAACCCGAGTGACGCATTGGAATGAAATGTAATTTAGCGATATTTTGCAACTTACAAACAGTTTCATTTAAGAACTACTAAATAAAGAGCTTACATAGTTAACTCTAGGTATTTCAATTTCAAAACGTCACTTGCGTTTCATTTTCAGTGATAAAAACCCAACTTGATATTTTAAATTGTCTTTTTGTTTTCTCTTGAGAAAAATCAAAAGTAAATACTGTTTAAAGTTACACGCTTCTTCTTCAACACAAACGAAGAAAAATTGCGGTTTTCATTTAAAGATTTTATTATAAAACAAATTCGTAAGTTTTTGTCTTTTATTTTTGGAATTTTCGTACATTATATGCTTAAAATTATTAACATAACTCAATATGGTTGATTTGCATTTCTTTGCATCGTATTGTAAATAAAAAAAATTTTTACAATTTTTGTTTTTTCTGCTTTTCCTTCGATACAGTCTCAAAAAAATTAAGGATTTCGTTTAATACAATTACATATAAATTTGTATGTAGCAATAATTTTTGTTACATTTAAAATAAGCCAATTTTTTACAGAAGAAAAGCCGTCAAATATCGCTGCAACAGCAGCATCATCATCAGCACTCAGTATACCAATAGATTTCTGCATCATTCATTTTCACATCGTCGTCTTCGCCGCCATTGCGAAGAACCTTTCTCTATAGTCACACTTTCGATGCATGCGGTTGTCCATTTCCAATAACATTAGCGAATTGCTGCTGCTGCTGCTGCTGTTGTTGCATTGCAGCATGCTGTTGCTTTTGTATGGTTTGATATGTTGGCTGTTGTGATGCTGGTACTGCAGCTCCGGCTGCTGAAACCGTAGATGTTTGATCACGTATAGTCACTTGTGTCACAAATGGACCACGACTGCGTGCGCTGCTATTAAGTGAAGCTGGTGAAAAACCATTCATCGAAGCAATTTTCCAATGTGGCTGTGGTGAATCACGCAGTGCTCCATTAATTGTAATCGGCGAAGAGAGTCCACCATTTTGTTTGATGCTGCTACTGTTACTACGATGATGCTGTGGGTGGTGATGCTGCTGTTGCGAATGTTGAAGCTGCTGATGATGATGATGATTCGACTGATGTTGCTGCTGTGCGCCGCCGCCAGAGACATTATGTTGTACAGTTTCGTATTCGTAGAAGCTAGAGTTGGGTCTAACGCCGCTCATTTGATGTTGAATATTGATATCTTGACTGCGTGCGCTTCGTTGTGAATGATAGTGTTGATGACGTCGACTAAAAATAGATGCAAATTTACATTAAAAATTAATAAAAATATTGGAAATACAAATTTAAATTATACAGAAAGTTAATGCGAAATTTAATTTTAAGTAGGGCGCGTGGTGGATAGGTATTTTTTACAATAAAATTGAAAAATATATTAGTATTTGTATATACAAAAAGTTAAAATGTTTATTCATTTGAAACTCATTTTAAGGAGTTTGTTTTTTAAAACCCACATGCGTTTATTAAAGATGCACTTCGTTGTAAATTGAGATTGCTTAATACAATATCTACTTAATAAAACATAGCATGATAGGAAATGAATGATAAAAAAATGCCGTTTCCAAATTTTTTCGTTAGATGCTTTTATTCAGTCAAAAGTGGCATCCGAATTGGAAGTAGGAAAAACTATTCTGAAAAGTTTTCAGTGCACTTTAAAACAAAATTTTATCGGGAACTACAACTTAACCCGAAAACTATGCGGAGAGTATTGAAAATATTTAGGGAGGACTTTGTCGTCACTCCAAAATCAGGTTTCGGCAGAAAAAAGAGCATCGGTCTACAATAGAAGACAAACAAAATCGTCAGAATAACTTCAACACTTCGGGCAGAGAACTGTCCAAGATGCTTAAGGTCCTTACACTGTTTGATATAATCTAGACTTGAAAAATTCAAAATGCATTTTTTAGTATGCAGAACTGTTAAAATATGTCCACTGATTTCACGAAATAGAGTTAATTGATTTTGGCGGGGGTGTGGGGAGTAGCCCCTATACGGAAAAAAAAATAATAAAACGCTATATTTCTACACCTGCAGCAGTTATTATGTATTACAAAACTTTGTACACTTGCAAAAATTGGGAGAAGTCAAAAAAGGGGGTGTTGCACCCCCCTCATACAAAAAAATATATATCAACAGTTATTATTACAAAACACCTTGCAGAAATTGGAAAAAATTCTATAGGGGGCGTTGCACCCCACATTCAAAAAACAGTTGCAATGTTTTACCTTTGCACCTTGTTTGGGAGATTGGGTACAAAATGTACCCCTAAGGGTACTTTTCTATGTCAAATTCTTAGCCAATTTTATGAGCTTTTTAACTGTGGACTTGATTTATAGGGGTTCAAAAGGATTTTATAAAAATCTAAGCCTTTATAGTTGAAATTTTCAAATTCCTATTTTCTGACTCTGGCGGCCACTTTTGTATAAAAAATTTCCAAAATCCTTTTAAACTCTAGAAATAAAATCCAGCGTTAGATAGCCCATAAAATTGGGTGAAAGTTTTCCAAAGAAAAATTTTCTCTAAACCGTTAAGGTGAATCAAGAACATTTTTTTTCTACAAGTCAGAAAATTTGTTTTTTCCCTATAACTCCTTAGGGGTATATTTTAGACCCCTTTCCATTAGATTTTTTTGTTAGTAAGTCCAAGCCTCATATAACACTTAATCCTGCTAATGAATATGTCGTCTTATTATCATGTATTGTGCATTCCAGTCTAATTCGTTTTGCTTCAGACAGAAGTAAACAGCAAGTTTTGTTTCGAAATGCCTGTCTATTGATTTAAAATAGGGGCCAGAAATCTTGAAATATAGTAGGTTTGCTTTTTTACTCGCTCATTTAATACTAAACTGAAGTATTTATTCCAAAAAAATCAAGATTGAAATCTTTCAGTACAACTTAATTCTAGAGCTGGGCACGGGCCTCAAAAATTAGGCCCGGCCCGGCACAAACACGAAACAAGCACTTGGAAAAAAGGCCGGGCCCGCACGAATATTTTTGTCGAGGCCCGAGCGCGGCCCGGTCTAGCCCGATTCAACCATATTATTACATATTCACACTTTAAAAAACTTGTAACTTATTGATGAAGCTAAATTATTGATTTTCATATGAGGAAAAAATAAACATTCTAATCTAATAAGATGATTTGTTTGACTTGACTTACTCCATTGTCATTGTCAGCCACATATTTATAAAAAATTTTACATATTTGTTTGCAAGAACAAAATTTTTTCTAAGTTTATCCTTCCAATCTTCCCGTGATTACGGGCCTCCAATTTTCGGCCTTTTGGGGTTAGGCACAGGCCCACACGAAACCCACACAAAACTCGATTTCAAGACCCGAGTCCATAGCTGAAGAGTAAAAAAAAAAAAACACGACCCAGTTCCACCTGATTCTATCAAATACTTCTTGTACATACTGTATTTTATACAAACAGATACGTGCGAGCAGAAAAACTAACACTTACAAGTTACAACGCATTGGTAAAACAGAGAGGGAGAGCGTAAACAAAAAAGGCGCACAAGAAGGGAGCGAAAAACTTCTTTTGTCAATTTGGTACGGAATTGAACTGAAGCAAGTTTTTTTCTTCTTCCATATACAAGTACTGTCAAGACATTAGCATGCGACACTGAACTGAAGTATTTGATAAATAAAAAGCGGGAAACAAGACATAGCGTATCTTGAAACGAAACTTCGAGCAAATGGTATCCCGATTACTCAAAGGAACACTTGTAGATACAAAAAATCTATACAATAGCTTTTGAATTGATACTCCTTATTAATTCTACACTATAAACACTCGTAAAACGAAGAATCAGAGAATCCAAATCTGCATATCATAATTTTTGTCACTCCCCGAACAAACACCAAAATGTCAAAAAAAAAACAACTTTTTTTTCTCCAATTTTCATTAAATTAAAATAAAATAAAGCAAACCATTTAAACTAAATTTGGGATTATATACATATTTACACATAATGACTACAAAGCGAAGCAATTTCTTTAACTGTCTGAACCCAAAACTACAGCAAAAAATTCAAAAAGTGCCGTTTTCTTCATATCCACCAAACCCCAACTAAACAAATTTCTTTACAAAATTTGATACAGTTTTTCCACTCCAAGTTAAACCTTTTACACATCATATTGATATTTTTTTTTTCAAATCGAATTAACCTTTATCCAAATAACTTGGCCAACCCTGTTCACAGTTTGGAAGGTGTTTGGTAGACCCAATATTCATCCATATGGCAAGTTTCATAACAATAGCTGCTAACCAGAGATATGTTTATAATTTTAAGTGCATTTTTTGCAAAGTTTAATTTGATTTGATAAAAGATCAATAGGGTATGAAGAAGGTTTAACTTGGAAGGGAAAACCTGTATCAAACTACCAGTTTAAGATAAGTGGTTAAGATTTAGCATGATATAAAGAAAACTGTTCTAAAGCATACTACATACATACATGTTCATTTAAAAGTTTTTACATTTTTTTTTTTACTTATTTAGAGAGAAATTTACCTTTCCGCCTCGACTTTATGGCGTTGTCTGATAACTTGTTGCCGCATGCATTCTAATGTCGACTCTGATAAAACATCAGAATTGTGATCATCGCTATTTTCAGAGATTATTTATCGATTTGTTAGCAAAAATTAATAACAGATAGTCAGTAGAGTAGTGGAGGGGAGTTGTTGGACAAGAGAAAATGTATTGAGTGAGAGAGAGAGAAAGAAAAAAATAAAGTTAAGAAAAGAGAAGAATTTCTTTGTTAGGATACAAGAATTACGTGATTATGTGTATTTTTAGGTGATTTTTTGATAGCATTTTTTGGCTTAAATATAAGAAATATCCAATTATTTTTTACTTTGATGTCACCCACCACAAGTGCTATTACAATTTTCTCTTTTTTTATTTCATAAAAATAATTTTAGTGTTTGCTGCGACTATTGAGTAGCGTGAATGCGCTCACCTAATTTGTTGTTGTTGCTGTTGCTGGTGTAGCTCTTCATAGTTGGCATAATGTTGATAGCGATGATTGAATATATCATTATGATGTATACCATTTGAATTGACACTACCACCAGAACCATTTAGATTTGCTGGTGGCAATGGTGGTGGCTGATAAGCTGGAGGCGCAATTTTTGCATTT
This sequence comes from Calliopum simillimum, assembly GCA_951812925.1. Lineage (NCBI taxonomy): Eukaryota > Metazoa > Arthropoda > Insecta > Diptera > Lauxaniidae > Calliopum > Calliopum simillimum. Next base: position 22,805,899 of record OX638372.1, read on the forward strand.
CTATCCATGGCAGCCAATGCAGCAGCAGGAATTTGATTTGATTGCGTGCTAGCTGCTGTGCTACGCTCTATTGACGATGACGTTGGTACAGGCGGCGGTGGTGGTTGTGACTCAACCGGTACAACACCATCTTTGCGATTTTTACCAAAGCGGAACATGTGCCCAATGCCACGTAATATGCTTGGTTTTTTAGCACGCGACTTGTGTTTCCCATCGTTGAGTGACGATTGAAATGGTCCGTTGCGATGTGAAAAACCGCCATCGGAATCGCCTTCTTCAAGCAACCAGTGCTTACGTGGTTCTGGAAAATTTTAAGAACAATTTTTATTTAGGAATTTTTAGGGGCGGTAGGAAATAACGCCTAATAAAAAAAAAAAAAAAACGCAATAACGCAAAAAAAAAAAAAAAAATTTGGGCTTTATTTCGTTATATTTTGGGCTTTATTCCGTTTGAAATAAAAGAAAAAAAGAAAAAACGCCCGAAAACAAAATAACGCCCAAATAATTTTCATACAAATAAATTTTGGGCATTGTTTCCAAAATGATTATCGCCCAAATTTTGTGAAAATAATTTGGGCGTTATTTCGTTTTTGTTTTTGGGCGTTATTTTATATTTTTTGGGAGTTATTTCGTTATTCTGGGCGTTACTGCGTCATTTTATTTTTTGGACGTTATTTAGTTTTTTTGGGAGTTATATCATTTTTTAAAAATAAAACGAAATAAGCCAAAATTTTTGGGCGAAAATAAAAAATGAAAATAAAATTTATATGATAATATATTGGGAGCTATTTCGTTTTCTGTTTTTGGGCGTTATTTCCTAACGCCATTATTTTTATACAAATAATTTTGGGCGTTATTTCCAAAATGATTATCGCCCAAATTTTTGTGAAAATAATTTGGGCGTTATTTTATTTTTTGTTTTTGGGCGTTATTTCATATTGTTTGGGAGATATTTCAATAACTGGGCGTTATTTCATTTTCTTAATTTTTGTGCGATTTTTTCTTTTTTTCAATGAAATAACGCCCAAAATAAAAACGAAATAATACCCAAATTTTTGAAGAAATAAGGCCCAAATTTATATTGTATGAAAATATTTTCGGCGTTATTTCGTTTTGGTTTTTGGACGTTAATTCATTTTTCGTCATTTTTTTTTTACCGCCATTAAATCTAAGTCAAACATTAGCCTAGATTCACAAAGGGAGTTATCGTGAATCAATTTTCCAGGGCAATTTATCTCAGACTGCCGTGCATTCTCCATTGCAGTTTGAGAAAAATTCCCCGGGAATATTGATTCTCCGATAACCCCCAAAGTCTCATCAGACCATTTTGTTTTTTGTTATTATAAGAGTTGAGAAATTACAAGTTGTCCACTTGTGCCAGAGCAACGATGGTGTTTCGGTCTGATGACATGGCATTTAAGAAATTTACTATGAACTGCCCAGGTTCACATCTCGGCTCGACAATTTTTCACTTGAAATTTCTCAATTCTTATAAATTACAAAAAAAAAAATGGTCTGATGAGTCTTTGTTGCAACTTTGCACTTACTATTTTTATCGTGATCACTAACGACGGCTGCACGCAAACTATCCTCGCGACCACGTCCACGTGGTGCCCGCAATGCTGTATGGCTACGTGGTTCATCTGACATTTGTATTTCTTGTACCATTGTCTGTAAAGATTCTAAAGATGATGATTTTTTCAAACCCAACGAAGGACCTAAATCGCCAACTTGATCTAAAGCTTCGGAATGTAATTGATCAACTCCACCTCCTGCAATACCAGATGCAGTCTTTGTATGTTTGTAACCAGGAATCTGTGCATTTGCATTTGCGATTCGCAATGCCAAAGATTCAACAGATCCATAAACTGCTGATTTTGTCAATTGAATGCGTCGCTCGCGTTCACGTTCCTCACGCAGTTTCTTATTGCGCTGATAGGTGCCAGTTTCACGTGCATCAATCGCCGAAGGATGCTTTTCTGATATAGAACGACGACCCAAGGCATCACGACTGAAATGTTCTACTCCCGAATTATTTGTTTCCAAACTTAGTTGAGATGAATAGGTCGCATCGAAATTGGGGCCACCAGTTGCAGTAGCAGCACCACTATTTGAGGTATGCGCACTGTTTTGCGTGCACACGGAATCATTGATACGATGTGGTAATGTGCTGTTAATAAAAAAACAGAAGAAAAACCTTTAGTAAGCAAACCATTTTTTTTTCGTCTTTTAATACACTCACGGTGACATTGGCTCCGAATCATCCTCTATCAACACCGAATTGTTAACATGACCATTGGGAAAATGCGTTGGTTGCAAAGCAGGTGACCATGTCTCATTTGTGGCCATGTAGTAACTTTCATTACGCAAAGTATGTGCACCACCACCGCTGCCACCGCCAACAGCCGCATGTATGTTTCCACTTCCACCAGGGAGTTGATGATCATGTGAAGGACGTCGTCCATTGTTTGTTGAATTCGATGAGCAAGAACCACCGGTTAGACGATCTAAAACAGGATTGCTCCATCTAATGATGCAAAAAGAAACAAATGAAAAAATTTGGTAAATACAAAAATCTCTTCTCCTTAGTAAAAATTATATCTACCGATTCATATCATTAGCGCCGCCACCACTGCGTCCACCGCCACGTATTCTACTATCACAACCATCTTTTTTCTCTGGACTCAGATAGATAACAGTTGTGCCCGAATTTTCGCTCGTATTCGAGCTATCATTTGTCTGCTCTAAAATGTCACCAGAACTGGCAGACCTTGCAATTTTTCTTGCTACCGAAAGTGTTATCATACCCGGATGTTTACCGGGATTATTGACCATAGCACGACGTAGCGTTTCCATTGCTTCCGCATTATTTTGACCCAACAGCGAAACGCCATTCACACTCAATAGCTGATCATTCATGCGCAAGCGTCCATCACGTGATGCTGCGCCACCATGTATGACGTTCTTCACAAAGATACCTAAATCGCCGTCATGTTTAATCGATGAACCACTGCTGCTGCCGCTACCACTGGACGTTGATGTTGTGTTATTTGAGCTTGTTTTGCCTTTAACGCTGACGCCAAGACCAGCCTTTTCAGTATCATGTACAGGAATGTGTAGTGTCAGCACTTCACGAGAACGCCAAGCAATGCCAGCTTGAAGGCTATCCTGTATTATGTTGGAAGGTAAGGAAAAGTCAATGTTCAGTTTAGTTCCAAAAGGATTGAAAGATTATCTTACGCTTGATGCCGCAGACTCGCTACCGCCGTCAATAAAGTGCTGAGATTCGTTGAGATTTTGTTGCTGTTGCTGCTGATGTTGTTCGAAAAGTGAACGGGCACTACTTGATTTTTTAACACCATTTGGTAGCTGTTGCTTTTGCTGCTTTTTTTGCATTGAAGCAGGCAAAACTGGAGCTGGTGGCTTCGGCGGTGCAATCAATTCATTTGCTTTATCCTCATTGTAATTCTAAAAAAAAAAATAAAAAAAGAATTAAAAATAAAATTTTCAGGATAATTTAAGTATTAATTTATATAAATGGGTTTTTTGAAAGTGAAATAGGTCCATAAAGTGCCATAAAAATCGTTTATTTGACCAAAATAATGTTTTTTTTAATTCAATGTCATTATTTCTGCACCATCAAGTAAACTTTCCGAGAAAACAGAAGGCTGGTTTGCGTTACGCGTTTCGGCCACCATAGGGCAACCTCATCAGACGCATTTGCCGACATCCAGAAGAACTTAAGAGCATACTATCTTTAGCCTATAGCGTAAATTTGTTGAGAATTGCAGCAAAAAAGAAAACTGATAAAGAAATGAATCACACTTGCTACTTCGTTTCGTCTCGCAAAATAAGCTTGCAAGCGAAGCGCTGTGATTATCAACAAGTCTATGCGAAAGGTTAAATAAAGTATGTGTTTACGCCAAACCTAGCGAACACCCTGTATTTTGCTGTCGATACAGTGGTGTTCGTTTAGTTTGTCCTAATTCTTTATTTTGCTTTGTTTTCGTATTTTTGGGTTGCGCCTCTCGCTCCCAACTAACCATGTAAAACATAAGATAACTTGTACTTGTACAACCGCTGATAATTAAACATCGTCTTATTTTGAACCCGTGCGTTTTTTCTTGATTTCCTCGTCATTTCGAAAGTTTTCAGTTGTTCCAACTTTAATTTAAAAAGTAGTTTTTTTCTAAAGTTTGGAAAGTGTTTTATTTCGGTCGCGAGATAATTATTGGTCCATTCGATCCGTCGGTAAGAATTCCGCGCGAGTGCTTCTTAAGTGAATTTTTCTTTTACAAAACGAAAAATAATTTTTGTAAATTTGGAAAATTAAATTAAATAATTTAATTTTTAATTGGAAAGAATATATATATATATTTTCAGAATATATATCATATAAAAGTGATTTAGTGCAGTGGTTCCTGGTAGAAGTCAGAATCACCAGCATCAACCTTGTCACCAAAAGCTTGAACAGCAACATCATCAACAACAGCAGCTTGCAGCACTGAATTAAAAAGTTTTTTTTTATATAACTTTTAATCAAAAAGGTATGTGTTTTGAATTAGTTTTGGTTGAGGGAAGAAAAGTTTGACTGAAATCTCGGTTTTTAAAGTTTTTTCGATTCGGTTAGAGTGGTTTTTTAATTCTTGTGAAAATAAAAAAGTGGTAAATTTTGCTAAATTTTTGGTAGTTTAATTTTGTCTCGTAGAATAAAATTTTAAAATTTTGATTAAAGTGATTTTTTATTTCGGTCGCGAAATAATATATGAATAAACGTTGGTTTTTTTTAAACAAAAGTAACTTAAAAGATTCAATTGTGTTAAAAGTTTGAGCGCGGGAAAAAAGTATATATATAAAATACATATACAGTACATATTGGGTACTTTATGTAAACTTTTTTTCCAAGGCTTTGATTTATGTAGACATTGACCTGTCTCAAATTTTTTAACGCCTTTGATTTTTTACACATAAAGTTGTTTGTGTGTATATAGAAAATTTTATTTTGAGAGACAAACTAACCGTGAAAAAATCTAAGCTCTTTTTATGTAAAACCACTGTTGTTCGCTCAGCCGAATTGTATTACATACATACATATTTACATGCAATTTTTTGGTCTCCTCTTTGTGTCGTGTGCGTACTGACCATAGCCAAAAGCATCGTTTCTGCTTGCAGCTATACGTACGTGCATACATATTAATTTTCGGTTGGGTTTGTTTTATGTAAATACATACATACGAGCAAACCAGTTGCACATTGGGGCGGAAACAATAATTTTTTTGACTTCTCAAAAAAATTGTTATTTGGTTAAAAAGTTGTACATTAGGGTGTGTACATTATTTTTGGTGACTAAAAATATAGTTTTTAGTTTGTAGAATTTGAAAATTTTTGATCAATATATTAATTTTTTCTTTCCAAATATAGCAGTGTTGTTGTTGTGGCTTTCGTAATTTTTTTTTGTAGCCGTGAATCGGAATATTCTTTTTTCTTGAGGTTTTTTTTAACTTCAGTGACATTTTGATTTGTTTTTTGCTTTTTTGCTTTATTTCAAATTTATATTTTTTTTGGTTTTTTTTCGTTGACGAGTATTTTTTTGTGTAATTTTTATTGCTTTCAACGAGCGCTTTTGTAAATTTTGATTTTTTTTTTTGCGTTCAAGGAGTGCTTTTTGTGGATTATTTTTTGCTTTCAACGAAATTAAATTGAATTAAAGTAAAATTTATTTACGTGGCATAAGTTTGAAAAAAGAGAAAATCATAATGTCACATTTAAAAATGTTTATTCGTTTATCCGATTCATTAATGGAGTTTGAAACAGATTTCCAGGCTGTTCAAACGCACGATCCATTTTCCCTTGAAGCACAAAGTACTGAGTTAAAAGCTCAATGGAAGGGTGTTAAGGCAACATATGATACTTGTTTAGACAAGATATCAGATGAGGATGTTTCGGAGTTGGATGCTGTGAAACAAAAGTATCGAAAGTGCTATCAATCTTACCTCCGGGTGGCGGCAAAAATTTTTGAGCTTTCTCAAGCTGAGAAATCTCGGCCTAAAGGTACTGGGGACCTTGAACTTTCAAGTGGCCATAGCATGTCTGTACCACCATGCGATACGGAGGTGTTTGACGGGGATTATTTAAAATGGCCATCCTTTAGGGACATGTTCACTGCCATTTATATTTCAAATAAGCGTTTGAATGATGTGGAAAAGCTTTTCCATTTAAATCAGAAAACGCGGGGAGAAGCAAAGGAGATTGTGAGGAAATCTCCTTTGACAAACAGCGGTTTTGCTCAAGCTTGGCAGGATTTAAGCGACAGATACGAAAATAAACGTATTCTAGTTAACAGCCAATTGAAAATTTTATTCAATCTGCCTCAAGTACCAAAAGAATCTGGTTCAGATCTAAAAAAGCTCCAACGGGATATTAATGGTTGTATCTTTGCTTTAAAAACACACAACATTAATATTGAGAATTGGGATGCAATTTTTGTGTATCTTTGTTCTACCCGCTTGCCAGAGGTCACGCTTTCGTTATGGGAGCAGTCAGTTGTGAATAAAACTGAAATTCCAAAATGGCAACAACTGAACGATTTTCTTACCAGTCGGTTTCAAACATTGGAAACTGTGTCGGATATTCGTAACTCAAGTGGTGCGATACCTCGACAAAACCCACAACCTTCAATTTCAAAATCAACCCAGAATTATTCATCTGGTAAAAAGGTAAATAGTTACCAAGTAAATGTAGTTTCTTCAAATTGCAAACTTTGTTCGTCGGAACAACATGCGCTAAGATTTTGCCCAAAATTTTTAAAAATGGATCAAAAAGAACGTCTTGCAATTGTACGGAAATTTCACTTTTGTGTCAATTGCTTAGGTCACTCTCACGAAGTCAAAGAGTGTAAGAGCCATTATAATTGTGCGACGTGCAAACAACGTCATAACACATTATTGCATCGGAATTCGACAATAACCTCCTCTTCTGCTTCGAGTGTTGGCTCAGGCAAGTCGAATTCTCCTCAAAACCCCCCGGGCTCAAATACTCAATCGCATTCTACTCAATTACAGTCCACTCAGAATGACCTACAGACTTGTTTTTCCTCTAGTACCAAACAGGTTTTGCTTGGTACTGCCATGGTGACCATATGTCACCTAGGGTCGGCGTACACCACCAGGGCACTTATTGACTCTGGCTCGGAAGGTACGTTTATATCTGAGCGATTACAAAAATTGTTAAAACTTCCTACTCGAGTTGTTAACGCTCAAGTTTCTGGGTTAAATCATACGGTCTCAGCGCAGGTGTCACAAGCTTGTGATATCATAATTAGTTCTTTTAGAGATAGACAATTTCAAATTGAAGCAACAGCTTTTGTGCTGTCTCGCTTGACAGGAAATTTGCCATCTTCTTCCATTGATCCTTCTACTTGTGAGAAGCTGCCTGACATTCCACTGGCAGATCCTCATTTCTTCAGAAGTGGTCCGATAGATGTATTAATCGGTAGCGATTTATACCCCGCAATTATCCTAGAAGGAATCCGACGAAACGTTCTTGGCTCTCTCTTAGCTCAAGAAACTGTTTTTGGTTGGATATTTTCGGGGCCTATGCCTCAGCAGGAAATCTCCACATTTACCACATGCTTGTCACATTTTTCTGAAGTTGATGTTGATCAACAGATAGCACGCTTTTGGGAGTTGGAAGAGCTTCCAAAAAAGCAATTTTTAACCCCTATTGACAAGGCATGTGAGGAAAGTTATCGACAGACTACTAAACGTGATGAAAGGGGTCGATATATGGTCACTTTACCTTTCAAAAGTGGCTACCCCAGTGAAATAAATTTAGGTTTTTCACGAGGTATCGCACTAAAGCAATTTGTTAGAGGTGAAGCTCGATTGCTCAAAAATCCTAGCCTTAAAGTTGAATATGATGAAGTAGTAAATGACTACTTAAAATTGGGTCATATGAAACGGGTTTCTCCACCCAAATATGAAACTTCGCCATCTCACTATTATTTACCGCATCACGCGGTGATTAAGCGAGACAGAGCTACTACAAAAGTTCGAGTAGTATTTAACGCATCAAGTCCTACGTCCAATGGGATGAGCTTGAATGATGTCCTGTACGCAGGTCCTACTCTTCAAGCGGACTTAACATTGTTGGTCTTAAAGTGGCGTTTTTTCAAATACGTTTTTAACGGGGATATCCAACAGATGTATCGCCAAATATTAGTGGATCCCAAACATACTGGGTATCAGCGGATTCTTTTTCGAAACTCGCCTGAAGATGAAATTCAGGATTACGAGCTTAAAACCGTCACTTTCGGCGTGAATTGCGCGCCATATCTAGCCATACGAACTATTCTGCAGTTGGCAGATGATGTTCAGGAGCAATATCCTCTTGCTTCGGAAATTTTACGGCATTTTACGTACGTCGATGATGCTTTAGCAGGAGCACACGATGTGGAAAGTGCACTGAAGGCTAGAGACGAGTTAATTTTGGCTCTTAATTCAGCGGGGTTCACTATGCGCAAGTGGACATCTAATTCAGCCAGCATTTTAGCGGGGCTTCCCGTAGAGCATCTCTTAGCGGAAAACTTTCTGCAATTCGAAGATGCAAGTTGTGTCAAAGCACTGGGTGTTCGCTGGAATGCGACTTCAGACCTATTCTATTTTACCACAAAACGTTTAGAGGTCAAAGCATCTTATACCAAAAGAGAAGTTTTGTCTGTTATTGCTCAGCTTTTTGACCCTGCAGGTTGGTTGTCACCTATAGTGGTGACTGCTAAAATCCTTATGCAGCGGCTTTGGTTGGACGAAATAGGTTGGGATGAATGTATTCCTTCACACAGTTTTCAATCTTGGCAATCTTTTTTGAAAGATTATGAGAAAATTAACGACATAAGGATTCCTCGTTATGTCAATTTCTCGCCAAACTCTGATGTCGAAGTTCACGCATTTTGTGATTCTTCTGAAAAGGCTTATGCTGCAGCTGTGTATCTTCGTGTCAGGCAAAATGATTGCATTGTCACGCATTTGCTTTATGCCAAAAGCAAGGTTGCTCCTGTCAAGACGGTTTCTTTGCCACGACTTGAGCTTTGTGGTGCAGCTCTACTAGCTGATATGGTTGACACTTTAGTGTCAAATTTGCAAATCAAGAGTCATCGTCTTTATTGTTGGACTGACTCTACAATTGTGCTGGCTTGGCTGTCCAAGCCTCCCTGCTCGTGGGCTACTTTCGTTGCCAATAGGGTTTCTAAAGTGTTAGAAAAAGTGGGAAATCAAAATTGGTTTCATGTGGAATCACATGACAATCCTGCTGATTTAGCAACCCGCGGGGTAACACCTCAAGAACTAGTTGACAACGCTTTATGGTGGCATGGGCCATCGTGGCTTTCGTTGGAAAGCTCTTTTTGGAAATGCCAACCTCAACCATCAGTTTTAGAAACTTCTCTCGAACGGAAAACTGTTAAGGTACATTTTTCTTATTTTTCCGCATATGACGATATTTTGGAACGGTTTTCTTCATTACCACGAGGACTACGTGTCTTGGCGTATGTCTTCCGTTTCCTCAATCGCACTCATCCGCAACGTCGTACTTCTTTCTCTCGTCAAACGACGTTTATAGACAGTGACGAAATCAAGATTGTTCAAACTCGTTTGATACTTTTATGTCAGAAAATTGGTTTCCCGAATGAATACCATCGGTTAGAAACTAAACAAATCATTGACCAGAAAAGTCAAGTTTTAGCTCTTAACCCATTTCTTCACCATGATGGGCTATTGCGTGTTGGTGGGCGGCTGGCTTCTGCACCTATGCTCACTTATGACGAAAGGCATCCAATCCTGTTACCTTATAACAGTCATTTTACACGCCTTTTGGTCAAAGATTTCCATGAAATTTCTCTTCATGGGGGGAATCAGCTTGTGCTTCGGCTTCTTCGAACGCAGTTCTGGATTCCACAAGCAAAGAACTTAGTAAAGACAACTTTGCACAACTGTAAGGTTTGTGTAATAAACATGAAAAAACAAAGATCTCAAATTATGGCTGCACTTCGACCTGAACGCACCACTTTGTCGAGACCTTTTTCGGCTACTGGCATTGATTTCGCTGGTCCGTTTGACATAAAAAGTTATTCTGGCAGAGCTTGTCGAATTACTAAGGGGTACGTTTGCTTGTTTGTTTGCTTTTCTACAAAAGCTATTCATCTCGAAGCCACAAGTGATCTATCGACCGCTACCTTCTTAGCAGCGTTTACTCGTTTCGTTTCGAGACGGGGGTGCCCTGCTAATGTTTATTCTGACAACGGTACCAACTTTGTTGGTGCATCTAGAGCGTTTAAAAAGGATTTTAAGGAATATCTTAGCAATGCACATGATGCCGTTGTAACATAATTTGCGCATCAGGGGTTCACTTGGCATTTTATTCCTGCTGGGGCTCCTCATATGGGAGGACTCTGGGAGGCTGGTGTGAAATCATTTAAAACCCATTTTAAGAAAATTGCTGGGAGCCTAAAATACACTTTCGAAGAATTTACCACTTTACTTAACCGAATCGAATCGTGCTTAAACTCACGTCCGCTAAGTGCCATGACTGAAAACTCTTCAGACTTTCAGCCTTTAACTCCAGGCCACTTCTTAGTCGGTGGCCCGCTACTTTCCCCCGTTGAACCTGAAATAGCTGAACAGCCATTATCAATCGTTAACCGCTGGCGAAAGCTAAAAGCAATGCAGCAACATCTTTGCTGTCGGTGGAAAAACGAATATTTGAAGGAGTTACACAAACGCGTTAAGTGGAAAACTCCACAGAAAGATTTCGCTGTTAACGATTTGGTAGTGATACGGGATGAAAATTTACCGGCTAACGAATGGCGATTGGGTCGTATACTGAAAGTTTATCTTGGCAGTGATAATCGGATGTAAAAACCGAAAGAGGCTGCATTACGCGGCCTATAGTCAAACTTGTGGCACTTCCGGTGTCACAATAATACTACACACTAACATATATATATAAAAAAAAACCTCCTATTTTTTGTTGTACTCTTTTCTTCCCATAACCATAAACCTTACCATTCCATTACAGAATGTCGTCGAACAGTAGTGTCTCCGATATTGCGGATGATCTCGCTATGTACACTAGCGATGCTGAAACTGTGCGTAGGTGTACGCCTCCCAGAGCGGCTTTATCTAGCGCTGTCGTCGCAGTCAATCCGCTGAAACCAAGCGTCTGTTCTGACGCTAAGGTGGCATCGACATCCAGAGCACAGCCTCGCCACTGTCGATTGTGCTTCAAAGGGCATACCCTTCAGCGGTGCCGCCAATTTCTGTCGAAGGACTTGGCTGGACGATTACGAGCAGTTTTCCGTAACGGGATCTGCTCTAATTGTTTGGCTGATGGTCACTCGCGCAGTAATTGTGGAAGCCGCCATCGGTGCAAGCACTGCGGTGACGATCATCATTCTCTGCTGCATGATGATAACCAAGGCGGTACAAAGCCCGGATACCGGCGCGGTGGGCGTAATGCTCAACGAATGCGTCAACAAAAGGTAAGGCCTTGCCGTCAGTCCTCCTTCCAAACTGACTCCGGTATCTCTTCACAGAGTCATCGGCAGCACAGGGAGTCTCGGCCAGTTGTTTTGAGGCGGTCGTCCCCCTCTCCTCCCTCTGCAACGTCACTACAAAACACAGTAACACTTTTACCTACAGCCGTAGTGCGCGTGTTGGTACAGGGCCAACTTCGGAAAGAGCGGGCGATTTTAGATGGGTGTTCACCGAGCACATACATCTCGGAAGAGCTCGTCAAGCGATGGCGCTTGAGCACATCTCGGATGAATGGGGAGGAGGTGTGCACGTTAAAGATTCGGCCATGCACTGGGTCTGGCGAATCTATAGAGGTGATGGCCAGGGTTCGGCAGCGATATACGATTGTGACACCCTCACGATCGTTGAGCGAACGCCTTATCGAACCGTATTTCAACATGACGTTAGCAGATCCAGAGTTCTACAAGTCATCGCCGGTCCATCTACGCTTGGGTGTTGAAGTGTTCCAGCGTGTGTTGCGAGCGGGCGTCTTCCCAACCGGGATTGGTCAGCCCATCGCCCAGAGTACCATCTTCGGGTGGATCTTGTCGGGCTCTGGGGCCTGGTAACTCCCCACCCACCTAACCTGTTTCTTTTTTTTTATTTTTTACCTTAAATTTATTTTTTGGTTTTTTTTACTCATCACTTAATTTTTTCTTCTTTACCATACTTGAAGTTTTTTTTGATTTTATGAATTTTTAATTTTGTTCCTCTATCACGTAGACATTGATTGCATTCCTGCAAGGTGGGCGGCAATGTTTACGCCAAACCTAGCGAACACCCTGTATTTTGCTGTCGATACAGTGGTGTTCGTTTAGTTTGTCCTAATTCTTTATTTTGCTTTGTTTTCGTATTTTTGGGTTGCGCCTCTCGCTCCCAACTAACCATGTAAAACATAAGATAACTTGTACTTGTACAACCGCTGATAATTAAACATCGTCTTATTTTGAACCCGTGCGTTTTTTCTTGATTTCCTCGTCATTTCGAAAGTTTTCAGTTGTTCCAACTTTAATTTAAAAAGTAGTTTTTTTCTAAAGTTTGGAAAGTGTTTTATTTCGGTCGCGAGATAATTAGTATGCTTGAAAGTTCTTCAGTGTGTCGGCAAATGCGTCTGATGAGGTTAACCTATGCAAACCAGCCTTCCAAAAATGTTATTTGATCCATGCTTATTGGTAGCAAATAATATTAATTTCTAACAAAATGTCAACCAATTCATATTAGGATATAACTTTTGCCCCTTTATGGACTTATTCCACTTTCAAAAAACCCATTCATACATTCTGAAAATTATTTTTAATTCAATTTTTGGTCATATATTTGAAAAGATCGATTGAAAATACCGGCTATGGTGGAATACGTTTCGTCTTCCAGCACAAAGACTCATCAGACCATTTTTTTTTCGTGATTATAGGAATTGAAAAGTTGCAAATTTTAAGCCGAGATTAGAACTAGCGTTTTTCATGGCAAGTCTCTCAAACGCAGCGCAAGTAATTAGACCGATATACCATCCATTGCTCTACAAAATGGTCTGATGAGTCTTTCAGTCTTTATATGAAAATCGATCTTATGACCAAAAGTTCAATTGAAAAATAGTTTTCAGAATATTTCCATTTTGCTTTCTGCACTTACAATTTCACGTTCATCCAATTCAGCCAATTCCTGCTGTCGTGACACAACTATTCTTACGGTAGCACCCGCTTGTGTTGCTCTAAGTATGGACACCACATCTGTTTGTGTTTTGCCTGTCATCGGCAGCCCATCGACCTCTAACAAACGATCACCTGGCTTTAAGCGACCATCTTCGATGGCAGCACCACGTGGCAGTATATTTTTTATATAAATCGGACAATGGCCACCAGCTGGATTATCACGAGTCGTCACAGAGAAACCTAAGCCATTCGGTCCTTTCTTGAGTATGATCTCAATTTTACGCCCCAGTTTTCTTGTATTTGCCACCTGAAAGGATGTACCCGCCGGTGCAGTCTGTGGCTTACGTGTCGGCGATACTGTCGCTACTTTCGTTTCAATAGAAGTGGCCATTTTCTCTTCAGCCTCTATCATTTCAGCAACTTTTGAGTCACGTCGACGTGACTTTACGCCACCGCCACCACCACCGACCACAACACTTTTCCCCTGACCAGCACGTAAAACACGCACGCGTAGCTCTGAAGACTCAAGTGAACGCCTCAAGTGTTCCTGCACTTTACCTTCGGTAAGCCCGATTAGCTTGGTACCATTGATCTCTAGTATGCGATCACCACGACGTAGCCGCCCTCGCTCAGCGCGTCCGCCGGGCTCAACATGTTGCACCAGCAACCCACCGCCATGCTCATTGTCCGGTATAGCTGTCAGGCCCAACGGACTACCGTACTCATTGATTATTAGTAACATTTCACCATCTTTCTCTCGTATCGATTCATAGGCTTGACCCAATGGCTCTTTGCGTGTGCTCGTTTCTCGTGGCAGCGATTTGGTAGAGTAGAGAATTTGTGTTGCCGCTTGTGGCATTTGCGTATGATGTTGATGTTGCAATTTGTCAGCCGCCTCCATCCATTTATAGCCAGTGCCATCACCAAGAAATTGCATCGAGAGACGGCCAGATCGTGCAAATGGCTGTTGTGCCGTCACAACAAGATGCTGTTGTTGTGTGTCATCCTCCTCTTCCCACTGCGGTGTAAGGTAGCCACTCTTTTCCATCAACACACGCTCTGGCGAATCACCTGCACAATGTGGTGCTGCTGCTGACCAACGTTTGTTACTACCTTCGGCTTTAAGCGATGCCAGTAAATTGGGATCACTACTGCGTCGCACTTGTAAGCCCAAGCCGTTCATTGGACCTGAAGTGGTACTTGTCACTTCGATATGTGGTGTGGAAATGTCTCCACCATGTGCGCCGGCACCATTAGTTGGAGCATCTGTGTTGGTTGGATCCCGAAATATATCAGGTGATCCAGTGCCAACGGAGGAGCTGCCGGAAGCACCATCACCACCACCTTGTGGTACACCAGGGTCAGGACCAGAATCTTCAAAACTGGCAAGAATTTGTTCACGATCGTCGGCAACGTCGCGTAGGCAATCATCGGGATCGAGAATGCCCGATTGTGTTTGTAGATGATGTACAGCAACCCAAGAGTCAGGCTCCTAAAAAAGAAGAAAGAGAAAAACAATAACAAATATTAAAATGAATTAATGAATTGTTAAATTTGCAAAATAGGAAGGCAATAGAATATCGAATTAGGAAATGCAAAAGTTTTAGCGACGTTCACGTACTACGTGACTTGATACGTAGAATACGTCTCTATAGAAAAGCAACGAAGAAGTATCAAATATCGCAGTGATATGCGACTAAGTACGTTAAGATTTCGCAAGTACGTAGCATGCAATCAAAAACTGTTAATTTTTTCAAACAACATTATATAATTTCAATTTATCCGGAAGAAACAGACCAAAAAACTTGAGGTCATGATAAACTTTGATAAAAAAAATCGAAAGTAATCAATGAATGGGATAATATTTTGTATACAAAGTTAGTCAAAAATTAAATAAAAGAAACCCATTTAAATTATTTGCTTCTAAACAAGAATGGATCAGATGACTCGTTGGTTTGAATTTACTGTTCAATGTGTTTATGTAAAACATTAACAAATTCACAAAAACAAGGCAAAATACGCCATAGGTCAACCTCATCAGACGCATTTGCCGACATCGACTAGAACTTCAAAATCATGCTATATTTAACTTTTAGCATAGATTTGTTGAGAATCATAGCAAAAACAAAAATACGGCCCACGCATAAATTAATTTTTTTTTATTTTCCTCTTGTTATGCATCGCCCTGCTTTTGTAACTCATTGATATTATACTATTTTTGCATAGTGAAAGTTCTTTTGGATGTCGGCAAATGCGTCTGATGAGGCTGAAACGCTTAACGTAAAACAGCCTTCAGAACAAATATTTTAGTTTTTTATTATGCATTTTGGCTAATGTTTGATATTTTGTTGGCATTTTACATAAAAACACTGCAACAAGTCATCTGATCCATTCTTGTTTGTTAGCGAATAACAAAGCCATTTAGACAAAAGATCAACAACTCGATGTTCAAGTCTCACAAGACGCAAAAAGAAGACGCTTCTGAACCGTCTAGCTTTAGTGAAGTTGAAGGGTACTCATATTAAAGTCAATGCAAATCGTGGAAAGACGCCGACCACACGTGGGACGTAAGAGTGTTCAGAAACTTACAAGAAATGGATTATGAAATTATACTTTTCCCGATATATGCAAAATTTTCTAATTGGAAACTATAATTCTGAAGTTTTAAAATGGATATACAAACAGTTTTTGCAATAAAAATGGCGTTTTTTGATAAGGAAACATTGTCATGAGTGTCACGTTATCAACAAAATTCTAAAATTTATAAAATCGCAAAAAAGTTGTAACAAACCAAACCAAAACTATTCATTTTCAATGTATTTGGTAATGCTGAATTCGAATCCGATCTCAAAATTTTTCTATCAAGTATGATTTTTGAGATATCCTAACAAAAAAGCTCAAAAACACGATTTTTGAGACTATATAGAGAACGCAGAACACGAAGAATAGTACTAAGCGATGCATTTATTAGAAAAGAACAAAACAATTTCGTGCCTCCTTAAACAACAACAAAAATGGTATGGTAAGAATATCTCAAAAACCATACCAAAACAAACCAAACCAAAACTATTCATTTTCAATGTATTTGGTAATGCTGAATTCGAATCCGATCTCAAAATTTTTCTATCAAGTATGATTTTTGAGATATCCTAACAAAAAAGCTCAAAAACACGATTTTTGAGACTATATAGAGAACGCAGAACACGAAGAATAGTACTAAGCGATGCATTTATTAGAAAAGAACAAAACAATTTCGTGCCTCCTTTATACAACAACAAAAATGGTATGGTAAGAATATCTCAAAAACCATACCAAAACAAACCAAACCAAAACTATTCATTTTCAATGTATTTGGTAATGCTGAATTCGAATCCGATCTCAAAATTTTTCTATCAAGTATGATTTTTGAGATATCCTAACAAAAAAGCTCAAAAACACGATTTTTGAGACTATATAGAGAACGCAGAACACGAAAAATAGTACTAAGCGATGCATTTATTAGAAAAGAACAAAACAATTTCGTGCCTCCTTTATACAACAACAAAAATGGTATGGTAAGAATATCTCAAAAACCATACAAGATAGAGCGAAAACTTTGGTATGTAGGCTGCTCGATATATTTCTGGCCTAGGCAACACTGAGTGGTGCCACGTGCAATCTGACATTTCTATTGGAAAGTTTGATATTTTTTAGCATAAACGTACTCAGAACGTTTTGAGGTATGACCATCATTTGTGTTGTTTACAGTGACTTGAAAAAATCAATTTGGCAAAAAAATGGAATTAACTCGGGACATTTTCGTGCGATCATTTTTCACAACTTTCGACGTGGATTATCACAACAAGAGTGCATCGATGAACTTAAATCTTTGTATGGCGATGAAGCACCATCCTATAGCACTGTGAAAAACTGGTTTAATGAAATCAATCGTGGCCGACGCTCGCTCAAAGACGAATTCCGTGAAGGTCGTCCAAAAACGGCTGTAGTGCCAGAAAACATTGATGCCATGTGTGAACTGATAATGCAAGATCGTCATGTGGCATACCGTGAGATAGAGGCATCCTTGGGCATTCTTCCACCAGCATACATTCGATATTGCATGAACACTTGGCTGTAAAAAAGGTTTGTTCTCGTTGGATCCCGCACAATTTGACAATCGCTCAAAAAAAGGCTCGTGTCGATTGGTGGAAAGAAATGTTGAAAAAAATACGATCGCGGTGCTTCAAAAGACGTTTATAAGATCGCCACAGGTGACGAATCATGGATCTATGCGTATGAGCTCAAAACAAAATAGCAATCGACCGTGTGGGTCTTCGAAGACGAGCCAAATCCAACGAAAGTTGTTCGTGGAAGAAGCACTTCGAAGCAAATGGTCGCCTGTTCCTCTTGAGCAACGTAGGACGGTCAATTCTGAGTGGTACACCATAATTTGTTTGCCTAAAGTCTTCGAAGAAATTCGAAAAACGAACAAGAGAAGACGAATCATTGTTCACCATGACAATGCGAGCTCTCACACATCGGCTCAAACCAGCGCCTTTTTGACCGGCCAAAACGTCGAATTGATGGGTCATACGCCGTACAGCCCTGACTTGGCATCCAATGACTTCTTTTTATTCCCGCACATCAAGAAAAAAATGCATGGTCAATGATTTTCGTCGCCGGAAGGTGCTGTTGAAGCGTTCAAAAACCATGTTTTGGAGGTGTCCCAATCGGAGTGGAGAAAGTGCGTCGACAATTGGTTTGAGCGCATGCAAAAGTGTATAAATCATGCTGGAGAATACTTTGAAAATCAATAAAACCATTTTTGATGATAAATATTCGCATTTTCATTATTAGGCCAGAAATATATCGAGCAGCCCACGTATAATGAGATATGGGACACGACCACTATGAACGGAGAAAAAAGATGACAAACTATAAACCGTTATTACTCATAAACTAGAAAAGCTAAAGGAGTCAAAGCTGACAAGTTTTAAAGCTCTTTATCTCGCGAACAAGAAGAGCTGTAGGGGTGAAAGTTGACATGAAATAAACCAATAATAAATAAGCATTATAACAAACTTAATGTAAATACTTTATAATGACAGTTCAGTTTTTTTACCCATAGTTCCAATTATACTCTACATAGCTTTGATCGTATTTTGTCTACTTTAATTTTTAATTCCAACAAAATTGTTAAGACAACTGTGGCATGAATCATCGAGACAATTCGAAATAAATTCACCCACGTGGTTTTATTTTGCATCAAAGTGCAATCAAGTTATGCGCATGGTCAAACGATTTGCTCGTAAGCAAATAAAAAATGCTATAAAATTGCCATAAGAAATTGACCACCAATGCATATTCATAAAAAGTAAAAATTATAAGCTTTTAGGCAAATATATGGAGCTCTCAAGGCAACAGTAGAAGACGCAGCCGTCTGAAAACAAGATCGAAACAATTGTTCAAACAAAAAATACCTGAATCGGGGAAATGTTTGATAAACTTGAAAGGACTAGCTGGTGAACGTGCACGGTGTAGGAGATGAAGACCCAATAATCCTTATTTGTGGAAATAAATGTAACTTATAAATATAATAATATAAAAAATTAATTCAGAAATCTCTGAAATCGTGTAGTGCAAATTCTTTGGTATTGTTATTTTGTTTTGTCTAAAGCTGCCACCAATGGATTGCATCACGAATGCAGTCAACCGAGAGAACACAGTCATAGCCGCAGCAACAAAAACAACAATAACAAAAAGTATTCAATAAAATATTCGAAAAACTGTTTAAGAGAGAAATACGTATATCTAGATATATCCACCAACAAGCTAAAATATTTGATCAGAAATTTGGGTCAAACTAACGAACGAACAGTTGACTTTTTCATTTGGTAAAACTCTGTTGGTTTTGTCAAAAGGTTGAAAGTTTTGCATTGTTGCTGTTACTGGTGTGAGTGAATGCATCGTTAATTTCAATTTATAAAATAAAATTTAAACAAAGCAGCTAAAATTTATTTTGCATAGTTTTTTTTTTTGTCAACAAACAAAAATTTATTGACTTTGAAAAACACTCCAAATACAATAGAAAGATAGAAAAACGGAAGTACGCCTACAGTTTTGACCAAATACATAATTGTTACAATTGATGAAATATATTTGAAAAAGAAAAAAATTTATGATTAATACTCATAGTAACTACAGGCAAAATAGAAAACCTCTGGCGATTTTTGGAAAGGTGCTTGAATCGTTTTGGTTGTTGTAAAGCGTGTTAAGGTGCTGTTAAAACTCGATTTGCAGGACACAGTGGGGTGTGCAATCGCCACCATCTTGAAAAGAAGGGTAAAAGTTTTCTTTCTTCATTTACATGGAAACCGCTCATTTTTTCAGAAAAACACATTGACACTTTTGTGTTGACAAAAAATAGATCTTCATTTTTTATACTGAACTTTTTACTCTAACTTTATTATTTTCCAAGTTATTAACGAAAAACTGAAAAATTTAAAGGGTTGTTTTTGTTTAACTTTGAATTGCCATCAATGTGTTGATTTTACGAAAAATATGCTTTTATGCTTTTCTGTAGAACAGTTTTAGACGAAAAAATTGACATATATTTTGGTAAGGGTAGAGCGTTCAAATCCATTTTTGAGTGTAGTCTTTCTTTGCTTAACCGACCAAGATTCGACTTGACATCTCCGATTTGTATGAAAATTGGTTTAATGTTAGTATTTGACAGACATATAAATGTGGTAAAATGATTTTCCAAAATCCTGAAAATTTCCAAGATGGTGGCCACACGAAGTTCGATACAACCTTTGAACCTTTGGATACTCACACATTTGGAAATTCATAGCTCCTCGGTTTTTTATTCGATTTTGATGAAATTTTCAGGATTTCTGTAGAAAAGTATGTGCTTTTGAAAAAAAAAAAATTAAAAAAAAAAAAAATTAAAAAAGGTGCACCAAGCCCTAAAAATGGCTTTGAAAAAGAAAAAAGGTTTTTATCCACCAAAAATTAATTTTTTGTTCAGTGTAATTTTTTTTACAGAAACCCTGAAAATTGCAGTAGCAGAGAGTGTTCGTGAAAACCATGAACAATCCATTCGTTGCCGATCTCAGGCTTTGGGCATCTCTAATGGATCATTGTGGCGTAACTTGAGGTGTGATCTTGGTCTGAAGGCCTATAAAATACAGCTCGTACAGGAATTGAAGCCGGCTGATCTTGGTATACGTTTAAATTTCGGTTTATGGGCAACAACTTCAAATTGATCCATTATTTTATCGAAAAATTGTGTTTAGCGACGAAGCTTATTTCTGATGAACAACCAGAAGCAATCCAAGAGCTTCCAATGTATCCCGATAAATGTACTGTTTGGTGTGGTTTATGGGCAGGAGGCATCTTCGGACCGTATTTCTTCAAAAATGCGGATGGAGTCCGTGTTGCCAAAAATTCAGGATATTAGTGTAGCCGACCTCGGGTTTCAACAGGATGGCGCAACATGCCATACAGCTGGAGAAACAATCGCTTTATTGAGGAAAACGTTCGATGAAAACATCATCTCAAGAAATGCTTCTGTTTATTGGCCACCAATATCATGTGATTTGACGCCATTGGATTACTTTCTTTGGGGATATGTTAAGTCACTTATTTGAAGCTTTGGAAACCAATATAACTCGTGTTATTCAACCCTTCAGTTCACGGAACTAGTACCGAACTAGCGAAATCGCTAGCTACCGGTAACCAGCACTAGTTCCTCCCAGCTCTACTTTATTCGTTTTCAACTGGCGAATTTAACGTGTGCATGTCATAGGCAGGGGTCAATTGCCACCATTTGCTCTACTGCTCACTAGCTATTTCACTAGTAAGAAGAAGCTTGCTTGTAAGGCGTTCTCTTAGTAAAGAAAAAAAAAAAAAAAAAATCGAACAACCCACACTGAGATTCGAACCTGGGGTTCAAGGTTTTTTACCTATGTATGTAGATAAATTACGAAGTCTTTAGCTCATTCGTCTATAAAGCTTATTGTTTTTGTTTTTTTTTATAAACAAAATTACTCAAATTTTTAAACTAAAAAAAGTCTCTCAAAAGAAAATTTAAAATTCAAACGTTTTTATCGCTCACGTTTCAAAAAAGGAACTAGTGCGTGTTTTGCTAGCTACTTCTCTAGTGATATTGGGCGAATTGTCTACTTGAGAACTGCTGGGAAGGAATACCAGCCGATATGCTCGAAAGAGTTGTCGAAAATTGGACCCACAGAATGAACCATTTAAGAGGTAGTCGTGGGCAACATTTGAACGAAATAATTTTTAAACATTGAGTTGTAGGAACCGAACTATCATTCCAAATAAAGATTTGCACCAATACATTTATTTTTATGTATTTTATTTAAAAAACAATGTAGGAAGCTCTTATTGAATCACCCGTTACAAGAAACTAGTAATGAGCAAAAGTAGTCTTGGTCTTGAGTCTTGTTCTTGGTTTTGGTAATTTTTCGAGACCAAGACGCCGATATTATTGCAAGACCAAGTTCAACACCATCTTAAAAACCCAACTGCTTTGGAAAAATAAGGTTTCGAAATTTTGAATTCTCACTAATCTCTAAAAATTTGTTCAAGACCAAGATTAAAACCGATACCAAACTTAATGTCCAAGATCAGGACCAAGACTCAATATCAAAAACAAGTCCAAGACTTAATGTGCAAGATCAAGACCAAGGCCAAAACTGCTATGTTCTTGGTCTGGGTTTGCTCATCACTACAAGAAACAATAACGTACTCAATTATGAGAACATTATCGATTTCGTTCATGAGCTAAGCTAAAAAAAATGATTTCAGACCCGAAATCGAATGTAGTTCAGCGAAATTTTACCTGCGCAGAATAATCTGATTTTTTTTTTTTCTTTGAAACTGGATTATGGAAAATTTTGGAATTTTTTTATCTAAGATTTCAAAACATTTTTAAATAATTACATTTTCAAAAGCATCATTTCAAAGTTACAGAGATTAAAACATATTATCAAAATTCATCAACCGTCTTGCCTGAAAAATCAATTGTTGTTGAGTGGAAATTTTAAATAAATAGTAATAACTTTTAAGAAAATTTCACATAAACAAATTACATAAATAAATTAGTTTTTCTTGTAAATGAACCTTGACGAAAATCATTAAATGTAACCGATAGGTGCATCTTATGCATCTTACTAATTATAAAAATTAAGTAATTAATTTTATACAAACAAAATTTTAAACTTAAAAAAAAAAAAATAATTACCTTAATGATGTATCCAAAGGGTGATGATGGACGCTTTGGTAATGTCAGTGAGTAGGATTTTTGTAAATAAGTATGTGAGATACCCTCATGTTTGGCAGAAACTTTATATGTATGACGCCAACCGAAGATGCCATGCAATTTATTAGCCAATGCTGGACACTTTGGTGGTATATCAAACATTTTGTAGAGCGCGGGTATATTGATGATGATGTTTTGTTGTTATGGTAGATGATCTTTGGTCTGTGTTTTAACACTTTTATTTTTTTAAGTTATTTATTTCTAAGTAAGACTTTGGTTTATTATTTTTCTTTTTAAAAATCTTTGTTTAAAACAAAAATTACATATTTTAAGACATTTTTGGTTTCGATTGTGTACTGATTATTTCCACTATTTTAAACTAATTAAAAAAAAAAAACACTGTATATATTTTATTGCTGTTTTTGCTTTTTTTTTGAATATTTTTCCAAATTAATAAATTATCCAAGAGGTTTTTCTTTTACTGCCTCTTTCTTGCGTACACAATTTATTACTAAGAAGCAGAAAATTTGTGTTTAAGTGACGCAAGAATATGCCATCTTATCAACAGTTAATGCAATGCAAGTAACGCCTGTTCTCTTATCAACCCAAACTGACTGTTCAAAGAGTTTAAAATAAAAAAAAAAAAAAAAAATTCCACCTGCATTTGTCAACCTGTCGTTATCAGTTTAGGCGATTTTTTGCACTTATTCTGAACTGCGTGCGCTGGCTTTGTAGAAGAAAAAGTAAAAGTCGTTTATGGCCTTAAAAAAAATTAAAACAGGCGATAATTTAGCTGATTGAGGAATTCTTCAATGGTGAATATATAGATGTGTAAATAACAAATATTTATTTTAGACTTTTTATAGAACTATTGTGGCAAGGAAGCTCTCTATTGTTTTGTATCAAGTGCTCGAATTATAGTAATTGTACAAAATTTATGGGGCCTCATATCGCAATTATCGCTGTGAGACTTTGTGGGGGACTTAAGAAAAATGCCACTCCTTATCAATGGCAATTACCTTTATAGGTAAAATGTTTAAATATGAGTGTTGGTTAAACAAATGAGTAATATTCTTCATACTTTTCTTTAACTGGAAAAATTAATGAAAGAAAACCAAATATTTTCTTATTATTCTAGATGACTAGATATCAATTAGAACTAGATTAGATAAAATAATAAAGTTTATAGCACTTTCGACGCCAAAGGACTTTTCGTAGTTTGGTCGCTCAGCGGCGCTATAGCGGTTCAAAGATTGAAAATTCTAGTATTATAGAAGAAGAACCGCATTTTAGGAGTTTTGAAGAAAATTACAGAAAACTGTGAAAAAGAACAAAATAGGTCTAATACGGCATTATCGATAGCATTTAATATGTAGAGAAACACAACCTAGAAATTATTTTAATATTTTTTTGGGTGCAAGATAATTCGATGAAATTTGGTACACTGCCTCCTTCGTCAAAGTTAGCTCGTCGGATTGAAAATGAACGAAATCGGTCAACGAACACGCCTACCGCCTATACAAAAAATATATTCACACAAATACTAGGAAGAGTAAGCGCAAGCTCTGAGCAAAAATAAGGCGAACTCGGACTAGAGGGCGTGGCACCTCCCATATAAGCAATAGTTTTAAAATGCTATACAGAAAGCGTTTTTCGGAATAATCTAACAAAATTTCTCTCAGACATTAAGAACTATAAATACAACCTCTGAGCAAAAATTAGGCGAACTCGGACAAGAGGGCGTGGCACCTCTTGAACAAGCAAAATTTTCAAAATACTGCAATATAGGGCATTTAATGTTTGGCTTGGCCAAAAGTTACACCCTTACAAATTTTTTTTTTTTTCAAACTTTTTAAAAAGAGATAGTGTTAATTTAAAGAAGAAATATTTAAACAATATATAGCCGGTATTAATGAAAACGTGTACAAAGTGGGGCTCTCTTGAGGACAGAATACCACTTTTGATACTGAAAGATACCTTAAGGTTGAAAAGCTTATTTGTTTTGTGTTGGACTTACTTTAAAGAAATGCTTGAACTTGGAAATTTATAAAGTTATATTAATTCAGTTCTGATCAGAAAAATTAGAGCCAGCTACCTCGCAAAATTTTGGTATTCTAAAACATATGTCAAAAATCGACATAAAATCATGGTTCTGGTTCAACCAAGGTCACGAAAATCATTTTTTTTGCAAATAAGGTAAAAAAATAAGCTAAGTGCACTGAATTACGGCATGTTAAGGTACTCTCTACTTTTAGAACGATTTCAAGTTTTACAACTCAATTTTGAGATTGGATATATGATTTTTCATAAGGATTGATTTATCCGGAGACGATTAGTGCTAAATTTGAGCATTAAAACCTTTATATTATGATAATTCTTTATACTTTAAGAAACACTACATTTGTCCCTAATTCCGGACTAAAATTTTGCGTTGAACATTGCTCCGTAAGGCCGTGCATCTTACTCCGTGCTAGCTTACAATTTGATTTATTTTCTTTAAATAACCACCTAAAATATCAAGTAACTTGATGTTTTTATACATTTTAAAATTTATTTATCTTTAATTCTGCAAACATGTTTTTCTTTTCTTTAAGGAAAATTAGTAAGAACATATTACAACTTAAGGATTCAACTAAATAAAAATAGTTTCGTAATTAGGTTCACTTGCACAAATTTATGTTCGTTACACCGGCAGTAAAAAATTCATAGCATCTCTGAAATTTGTTAGAGAATTGTTCACATTGTACACAATTATTTATAGTTTTGTAAGCGAAAATCATATGCCGTAATTACATCACTCCATTCAGAAAAGTTTACTTATTACGTGAAAAAAAAAATTGGTTGGTATATTTGGAAAGTATGAATAGTTTATTTTCGAAAATTGAAACTCCTTAATTTTCCTAATTACGTGATAGTCACGGAATAACGTTCACACGTACAAAATTATGCACTTAATTACGGCAGGAATAAAATCCTAGTTTTCTTTATGAAAAATAGTTTATTTTGCTTTAAAACTATTAGAAAACGATTTGGAAACCGAAAAACAATAATTAGTATGCTAACCAAAACTTATGTACAACATACGCGTTTCAAAATCAAAGTTACTGGAAATTGGTTGTTTGAAATATCATTAAAAATTTATTAACTGATAAAAAAAAAAATTTATTTTAATTTCTTGGCATAAACTAAAAGTTCAAAAATATTTAAAACAGCGTTTAGTTTTCTTATTTTTCAACAAAAAGGAAAAACTGCCGGAATTAGGTACTAGCCCGTAATTTGGTATATTTACCTCATCTCACTAAAGGTTTCTTTTACAGAAAAACTATAAGCCAAAATTTTGTTGCTTAGGAAATTTCCTACAAAAAATCGTGAAAGTTGTCTTCAAACAATTTATTATAGTTTTCAATCTAAAAAATTTGATCCTTTTTTTTATAAGGTTTATTTTGCCGTTTTTTGTTAACTTTTTTGTTTGACAACAAGAAATTTCCTCAGTCAGAAGGAACCGATGACGAGATAGTTGAAAAAAACTACTTTTCACGACCTCGGAGCCTGTATTTTTTATGCGGCAGTGATGATTTCGTTGAATTTTGACATTTGTTTTAATACATCAAAATAAAGCGATTTCAATTAAAAAATTGGTGACTAACTTTTTTGATCAAAAGTCTCTTTTGAGTCTTATTTTACTGAATTATTTTGTCTAAAATGGCGAAAAAAATACGTAAACCCGACCATACAATTTTGATCAAAATTATAGAAAATAGAAATGATAACAATTTTACTCGAAAACAAACTAAAAATGTTTTATTTAAAAATAATCATCAGGTTTCATCCAAGCACTTAAATAATAATATTTATTGAAATACAATATAATTATAAATATAGAAATTACCATTATCACAATAAATACTTTGTTTCCAATTTGCATGTCATGGCCACTTGTAGATAAAAAATATTCACGTATCGAAGCAACACGTGATATGTCGTAAGTAAATTAAGGGATTTCCGTCATTAAGTTTTATTAACTTGTAAAAATGAGTTAATACAAATGACAAACTAAACATAAAAATAAAGCAAAGTTCAGCTCAACAACAATAAAAGATCAGAATTTTTCCAAAAATGCCTCAAAAGCAAGAAAGCCAGGGCAACACAATACATTGCGCTCGTATGTATCAGCGATTCTAGATAATGTGAAAATAATGTTGTTGTTCGTTCAACCTTATTTAATTTTTAGTTCTTTATTAAGTATTTTGTTCGGGTATCTATTGAACAAGGTTTATTTACTGATAAAATGATTAATTACTTAGGCAATTACTCCATGGTGCACCACATGAGTACATGGCAAAGACGTTAACTTTAATAACTGGCCTAGATTACCCACCGGTTGCTTGTGTGTCTGTTTGGTTACCATGGTTTATTACAAAGTAACCGTGTTGCAGCAAGAAGTGGAAATAGAAGTTTAATAATGCGAACTTGATTTCTGTTGCATTTTTAAATTGCAAGTCTTGTTTGTTGTTTTGTTATATAACGATTTTATAAAAAGGTTCTTAAAATTTTATAAACCATAACATACTCGCACGTTTATGTATATCTTACATCTTGCGTAACTAGTCGATACAATCAACATTAAACATTTAACTTGGTTTTATTCTTGTAATATCTGTATACTGACTGTATTGATTGTGGAAACGGGCACACAGTTCTTTAAACACTACACAGTAAAACATTTTTTTAAAGCTACAAGCTACGCCGACCATCAGAATATTACTTTTGTGCTAAATACTAGATTCCTAATCCAATGTAAACACTTGAAACACTTTGACCACTTGGAAAAAAAAAATCTTTTTTGCACTGTAATTAAACAGTTACTGAACTAAATATTGAACAGCATAGGATCGCTATGTGGTGAATTCACTTACATTTCAGCTGCAATACAAAATTATATACCATATCTGAAAATTTCTCCGTGACCCCAGATGGTAGTTTTTTCACATACTTAGATGACGCTCTAAACTTATTTTGAAATGGTTTTTGCATTAGTTTGTGCTTAAGCTTGAAGTCAAAAAGTCACTGCATGCTTTAAGGGTTACTTTAATTTACGCTTTTAGCATAGAAGAGGACGTAAAAACTATTCCCTTTGACTGTTGTTACTTTATTGTTTTGTGTTTACGTCATAATAGCCGTGTTTCTCTTAACTTGTATATATAATCTAAACTTGTCCATCTTTTTTTACTACGTTAGAAATGGGGAACGACTTGAAATTGCACACCATTAGAAAGGTATTTTTGTGTAGATGTGCACAAAGTTAAATTTATGTTAATATTCTGATTTTAAGCCAGGTAAAATTAAATACAAATTCTTCAATATTAACAACCACAAAATACACGGTCACACAGAGCTGAAAAAAGGATAAAGCACAAAGAGTACGACAAAAAGCATAACACATACTTCATGTTTTTTGTTTTGTTTGAATTACACCAGATATGATAAATGAGTTTTTCTATCTCGTACCAAATAAGTAATAATAAAAAAAGTACTAAGTGTCCAAAAAGTACGAACATTTTTTAATACATTTGTGGTCGAATTTTAACCACTGGGCGATTCTAATTAGCATGAAGCGTCGCCAAACTTTTAGTTATGGATAAAACTAACTGCTGCCAAGAAAACGTGGGAGTATTTATCAATAAATAAAACAAAAGTTGTGTCTCTAAACGTCACATGAATTAATTGTTCGAAATGGACGAAATTCTTGGGGAAAAGCCAATAATTTCTAATGTTCACACTTTCACTTTAGGTATAGGACCGATTCAACCACATCAAGAGTCAAACTATCAGCGAACTGTTGCCCTTGGGAGGTTTAAAGAAAAAAGTATGTTTTCTGTGGCTTAAGTTTACTTTAACGACGCCAAATTTTGCAGGCTTTTTTTTATGGAAACGAAACGGAGTAGCAAACGCAAACTGTATAATGTCATCAAGAAAAAGTTTTTTCTGATCTTGCTCAACTTAGATTTAAATTTGGCGTACTTTCAGATCTCTTAAGTCCGGATTCACAATAGTTAGTTAAAACCAATATGTTAACTAAACTGGTGACAAGAGTTTAACTAATGTTTCATAAAACAATGAACAAGAGAAACACATGGCAGCACGCTTAAATTTGTGGATTTTGTACAAACATATGTTTTATACCCTACACCTACCAAGGTCTATTCTTCACATTGTCCTTCCTTTTGTAACGCAGAGAAGGAGGAGTGGCAAGTATGGAAAAGTGCCTATATTCTTGATCAGCGCCACCTCCTGAGTCGATTTAGGCATGCCTGTCTGTCTGTGGAAATAATTGTACGGAAAAACTAAGCAAGTTGATGTAAAGAAACTTTGCTCACTGCCATTGTCGTAAAAGATAGCTCGTGTGGTTGGAAAAAAGTTAAATCGGTCAACGGACACGCCTAACACCCATACAAAAAAAAAAATTAAAACGCAATTTGATGACCATTACTTACGATAACTCTTCCAAAATCTACACAAATACTAGGATGGATGGTATTTGCGAGCTGTGAGGAAAAACTATGCAAATTTGGACAATTGGTATGTCGCTCCGATATTAGGAAAAGTTTTGAAATGCTGTACTGAGGGCATATTTTATGAAAATCCAACCAAATTTTAGCCAGACACTAAAGATAGTTAATGCAAGCTCTGATCAGAAAACTGGTCGATTGTGGCAAGAGGGCGTGGTACCTCTCATACCCCCGGAAGTTTTTAAAATGCTTTTGCTTGCACCGTAAATTTTAATGATGAAGAAGTGAATTTCCTAATCAAATTAGTGGAAGAAAAAAATAGGCCCATTTCTAAAACTTTTTGGCGACGATCAACCAAAATATTCTAAATTTCTTCAATCTGCGTAGCTTTCAAAATTTTCTACGTTTGAAAACATTTTTCGAATTTTCATAAGATTTATGTGGATTCTACTTCTCTAGAATCAGCTGTTGGTTGACTAATGGTTAATCAATGAAATTTTGGGGCTTAACTAATGGTTAACTAATGACTGATTATAAAATGCAGTTGGTTAAACCCTTGTCATAAGTTCAGTGAATCCGGGACTTAGAGACGAAAAAAATATATATTTCGAAAAAATGTGTCAATTAAAACCGTAATTTTATTTAGCACACACAAAAATTTCAGTGAAATATTATTATTGTGCTTTCATAATATATTTTCCCATGTAAAGCTCATTTTTTTCATAATTTAAATTGAAAATTACCATATATTGAGCAGTGGAAAAACAACACATGAAAATTCTTTATTACAAATAAGTGAGTTTAGTTATTTCGTAAACTTTCAATATCTAATTTCCATATGACATCATCTATAGAAATAATTACAGACTTTATTATACTAAAATTTCATTCTATTGTGTTTACTCATAGATTTTAGATTAAATTTATCGAAACAAGATAGTTGTATAGTTATTTCATTTAATGCTAATCCATAATACTTAATCTATGCCATAGATTAACATAGATTTTCATACACTATGAATATTTTTTTAAAAAAAAGATACTGTACAGCTTTATCTATAGTTAATTTTGCAAACATGTTGAATGGATATATAAAAAATTTTAAGTTTTTATAGCTTTGAAAACTTTATTCCTTTAACATATCAAGAAATTATTCAGCAATTTGACGTGGCAAATTATTTTCCAGTGTAATTTATATGTAAATTTAAAATTAAGGCCTGGCCCTCTGTGAAACAACAATAATGGCTCGTATTCAAAACACAGAATCTTGGTGAAAATTACAACTTATCTCACTTAAGCGGAGCTGTGTAATTGTAATTCTTTCTTCATAGCAAGATTTTCCGCTATTTTCTCCACACTATGCATCATTAAGACTCTCAACGATGTTGTCTCTTTGCTGTCTTCAATTGAGATATACTCAAACGGATGGATGGATAGATGGATAGATTGGGTGTTGTGCCCCATGTCAGCAGCAAATTAAGGTTGCACTTGGCAGGAATGTTGCTGTTATTGTTGTAGTTGTTGCATGTTGCAACAACGGCAAGCAACTGCAAATTTATTTAATTTCCATGTAAATTACAGCGTTGTTAAATATCCAACAGAATTTATCTACGAAATTCTTTTCTTTAGCGCAAACAAACAAATTATAGAGAGTCATGTGCGAGAAATAGTGCTTTAATTCCATAACTTCATCTTTACACAGAGGAGGAAGAAGAAGAAGTAGAATGTTTGAGCTTACCGTCATTAATGACAATAATGAAAGCCTCGATTAAACTCGTTTTTCAAAGTGCAATCATAATAAAAAGAAGTGTTGACTTATATTAACGTTTTTGCACTTTTTTGTTTGTACCCCAGTGTGGATGGAGTTTATTTTATTATGTATCAAAATTATAGCATCTTTACTAAGCAGCGTCTACAGTGTTTACTCTGTTGTATGGAACCTGTTGCGGCGGCGCACCTGTATTCATGCGAATGTATCTCTTTCATACATTAATATCTGTTTGTGTGTCATTCAGTTGGTTTTTTTGTTTTTTGCCGTCTTTTTTTTAAAAATTCAGTCATGCAAAACATTGTCAGAATGACTGAACGTATGGCTGTTAATATATGTATGTGATACTAAAAATTATGCCATGATTTAGTACATATAGAGAGAACATTTTCAATATACGGGTCAATGTCAGAGAGTCAGGGAAAATTTGATTCTAAAATAATTTATCTAAAGAAAAATTTTTTACTAGTAATAGTGTCAATCTTTGCGCAATCGATTAAGATTTGGGTGGACATCTCAGATTTTTATGAATATTTTTAAAAAGTTAGAAATACATATAACTATAACTGTGGCAAAACGATTTTTCGAAATTCCAAAAATTTCCAAGAAGGCGGCCACAGGAAGTTCGATCCTACTTTTGGATACTCACATATTTGAAAATTCATAGCTCCACGGCTTTTTATCAGATTTTAATGAAAGTGCAAAACCGTATAAGCTTTTGAAAAAAAAATATAGAGTAACTTAGGGTAATGTGGTTACCTTTTTTCTTTTTCACCAATTTCTACCAAAGTAATGGTAGTAGGTTAGTTTGGTCAATGAATTAGTATTAGTTATTTCATTGTTTTTACTTTTATATAATTTATAAACTAAAATATTAACTTCTTCAAGCGTGAGGCCAAATAAATTGACAGTACCTAAAAATAGCTGAATAAGAAAAGTGTTGGGTAATGTGGATCACCCTGTCCATTTCCTAAAGTAGTACCGTTATTCGCAACTTTTGTTGACTAAAAGTCGAGTTGTATTATTTTAGATTACAATTGCTATAAAATAGCTGCAAAGGCTTATTAAAGAATATTTTTTAGTAAGATAATCCAAATTCACACTAACAAATGAATAAGTCATAAGGAATACCGAATCAAACGTAAATTAGTACTCCATATTACTCAAACTCGGGTATCCCACACATGTAATTAGCTTTTTAAGGTGTAATAGTAATCATATGGGGTAGGCCACATTACCCGAAAACATCACTTTTTTGAAATAAACATTTATTATATAAAAGCAATGTGAAATCAGACGTGCTTATGCATTTTTTTGTTGAATATTAGCTCCACAAATGCATTAGAGTTATTTGAATTTTAGAAAACAGAGTTCTTAGGAAATTATTTAGCT
Organism: Calliopum simillimum; assembly: GCA_951812925.1. Taxonomy (NCBI): domain Eukaryota; kingdom Metazoa; phylum Arthropoda; class Insecta; order Diptera; family Lauxaniidae; genus Calliopum; species Calliopum simillimum. The sequence continues at coordinate 22,838,048 of OX638372.1, forward strand.
ATTCAGTACGTACTAAAGAAAGTCAATTTGACCCCACAGCTTATATTAAGAAATTGCACACGTGTAAGGAGCATAACAGAAAAGCCAAAGAGCGTAAATAATATGTTTTTCGAGCTTTAATATGCGCAAATAACTAGAATTGTTATATATGGGAAATGAAAGGGTACACCACATTACCCACATAGTCCACATTACCCTAACTTACTATACACTGAAAAAAAATTTTATTTAATGTGGAAAAAACCTTTTTGGGGCTTGGAGCACCTTTTTTATTTTTTTTATTTTAATTATTTTCCGACCCCAAAAATCGTGGTATCTTTTGTGGTTATCAAGTTATGAGTTTTTGAAGTGTTTGTTGTTGTGTTTATCATGAGTCGGTGATACACGTGCGCTACCATGTAGGGTTACCACCGTCCGGACGGTATTTTTTTTGGGTGACTCCAAGATAAATTTTTCGTAGAATATTTTTGTAGAATATTTTAACCCATTATAACAAAGTTTTTGGAAAACATGATCAAAAAGACCCATCATTTTCCTTTTTTAAAATTTTCACAAATACAGTAACCACTTAACATTTAATTTATTTTTTTGTACCCTACACCCAGGCTATATTCACATTGTCCATCCGTTTGTAACGCAGAGAAGGAGGCGTGGCAGATATAGATATAGCAATGTCCGTCTGTCTGGCTAGGTGTGCGTGGAAATGCATTTTTTGGGAAAACTGAGCAAGATAATTCAATGAAATTTGGTGCACTGCCTCCATGGTCAAAATTAGCTCGTGGGATTGAAAATGAGCAAAATCGGTCAACGGACACGCCTACCGTCCATTCAAAATGCAACTTCAGGAGTATTTTTCACGGCAATGCAACCAAAATACACATAAATACTACGAATTGCAAGCGCAAGCTCTGAGAAAAAAATATGGCGAATTTGAACAAGAGGGCGTGACACCTTCTATGTAAGCAAAAGCTTCAAAACGCTATATTGAAAGGGTTTTTTGAGATAGTCGAAGTAAATTTCACTCAAATACTAAAGACCATAAATGCACACTCTGAGCTAAAACTAGACGAACTCGGACAAGGGGGCGTGGTATCTCCCATAGAAGCAAAAGCTTTAAAACCCTCTACTGAAGACGTTTTCTGAGATAATGCAACCAAATTTCATTCAGACACTAAGAACTTCGAATGCAAGCTCTGAACAAAAACTGGGTGAACTCGGACAAAAGGGCGTGGCACCTGTTATATAAGCAAAATTTTCAGAATACTGCAGTGTAGGGTATTTAATGTTTGGCAAGGCCAAAGGTTACACTCTTACTAGTTTTTTCTTCGATGTGTGCCTAATACTATAATTACCAAGACTTTTACTTTATTGCACTGTATTCAAACCATGACTGAACTGGTTTGTTATACGAAGGGCCTTATTCTACAACGATTGTTTAAGTGGTTGAAAAGCAGTTATTATTTCCGAAACGCAGCACCCTGCATGAGGACGAACTATTTTAAAACGTGTTGAAATTTCATTTATTCACTCTGGTCGCAACTTCAAACCAAATGCTTGGAAAAAAATTCAAAAATAAACATTTTCTTTTCGCTTACATTGAAATTTAAGCCTTTGATTTTTATTTATTTTCCAGTGATTTTTTTTTTTAATTCCGCTTGTGTTCTTTGCATATTTTTCATAAACAATAGAGCACACCCTGTAGTTTCATATGTTTGCACGAGTATTTTCTTTTGTTATATTTGATTACCTTATTTATTTTATCTGTTAAATAAAAAAACAAGAATTAAATTACAACTGGAAGTTTGCAAAACACGAAAAGTTTAGATAATTAAAGACATAATAAGTTCAGCAATCGCTAGTGAAATTGTATAAGATGAAAAATAATTTTAGAAATTATCTACAGCAGTTTTAATAAAGCTTTCAAAATGAATGTCACGCTCTGACTATCTCAACTTTTGATGCCGATAGAATAAAACAAAACTTATAAAGGAGAATTATGTAAAAATATGGATGATTCTTGAAAAAAAAAAATCTTAAAAAACCTTCTGGTGCTTATTTAGAGTCAGCAGTACAATTTGAGATTGAAATCTCAAAATTTACTCTTGTTATTTTGAATTTAATTATATTTTTCTTCAAATCTTTTTTGGTAGGAATCAAAGTTTAAATTATTTATTATGTCATTAGTTTACATTTTTTATTTTTTTATTATGAAAAACAAAAATATTTTATAATTTAAATTAAACATAAAAAAATGCATTATTTAATAACAAAATCGTAATACTGTCACCTTCTCTTTTGAATAGAGCTATCATCACCTAAAGCGAATTTAAAAAAAAGTTATTATTAGATAATATTTTGAACCCCCCAAGTTGTTTTGGTAAAACTCTTTCATTGTTTTTTTATTAATATCCACATATGGTGACTCATAAGCAACTTGTTAATAAAAAAAAAAAACTCAGTCAAAAATATAATTGGACGCTCCAAGCTCAACTTAAAAGATAAAAACTAATAATAATTATATAGAGTGTCAGTGCAAAATAGAAAAAAAGAGTGAAAAATTGGGCAAATTTCAAATATGAACATAAACTGGCTCTAAGCATGTAAGATTGTTAAATAAATAATAAACATTTATACACACGAACTATTTATTCATTGTTGTGTCTGAAAGCGCAACTTTTTTCAAGAGACAAATTCTTTTAGAAAATTGTTGGCCTGAGCTTATTGTGAGCTATCAGTGAGTTTTAGTAAAAAATCCAACAAAATTACAAAAACAAGGCAAAATTCATAAAGGATAAACAAAAGAATTTATTGGAAAACTGGTTTACGTTACATTTCAATGATTACTACAATCATATTATCAGACGAATTTGCCGACATCCAAAAGAACGTGACAAGCAAACTATATTTATTCTTTTTGCATAGACTTGTTGAGAATCACAGCAAAAGGAAAATAAACCAAATGCAAAAGTTAAAATTTTGTTGTTTTTTTCCTTGTAATGCATCACCCTGCTATTGTAAGCCGTTGATATTATACTTACTTTTATTGCATAGCGCCTTCGTTTGCAAGCTTATTTGGCAAGACGAAACGAAGTACTTTGCAAGCTCGATTCGTATGCTTATCAGCGTGTTGCTCTTCGAGATTTTGTAATTTTTAATAAGTTTTTGGAACAGATAACGCACCTGCAGTAGATAATAATAACTTTGTACACAGGAGTATACTACGTTTACCAACCACCCTGCAAAAATTTAAGGAAATTGAACAAGGAGGCATTGTACCCTTCATACAAAAAAACACCTCAATTGCTACATATATCTCTGCATTTGTAGCAGTTATTACTGCAAGTCTTTGTACACAAGAGTACATATATGTACTATGTTCACCAAATGCCTTACGAAAATTGAAGGAAATTGAACAACGATTGTTACATCTATGCACCTGAAGCAGTTATTATTACAAAACTTTATATTGAGAACGTGTATTTTATTTACAAAATACCACACGAAAAGTGAGGAGGGGGCTTAGCACCCTTACACGAAAATACTTAAAAAACTCTGTCCATGTACCTTTATCATTATAAAATTTGGTACATGGATGAACGTGATATCTATTAAGCACCATAGGAAAAATAAAACTAGTAAGGGTGTTACCTTTGGCCTGGCCAAACATTAAATACCCTACACAGCAGTATTTTGAAAATTTTGCTAATATGGAAGGTGCCTCCGAATTCACCCAGGTTTTTCTCAGAGTTTGCTTTTATAGTTCTTAGTATTTAAGTGAAATTTGGTTGGATTATCTGAAAAAATGTTTTCAGAATGACGTTTTGAAGCTTTTGCTTATATGGGAGGAGCCACGCCCTCTTGTCCGATTTTATCCAGTTTTTGCTTAAAGTTTGCATTTATAGTTTTTAGTGTCTGAGTCAAATTTAGTTCGATTATCTCTAAAAACGCTTTCAGTACAGCGTTTTGAAGCTTTTACTTATATGAGAGGTGCCACGCCCTCTTGTCCGAATTCGACCAGTTTTTGCTCAGAGCTTGCACTGACATTTCGTAGTATTTATGTGTATTTTGGTCGCATTGTTGTGAAAAATACTCCAAAATTTGCATTTTGAAGATATTTTTTGTATGGGCGGTAGGCGTGTCCGTTGACCGATTTTGCTCATTTTCAATCCCCCGAGCTAACTTTGACGACGGAGGCAGTATTCCAAATTTCATTGAATTATCTTGCTTAGTTTTCCCAAAAAATGTATTTCCACACACAGCCAGCCAGCCAGCCAGACAGACGGACATGGCTATATCGACTCAAGAGGTGACGCTGATCAAGAATATATATACTTTTCTATATCTGCCACGCCTCCTTCCCTGCGTTACAAACGGAAAGACAAAGTGAATATACCCTGGGTGTAGGGTATAAAAAAGAGCGGACGCTGCACCCCCCACATAAAAAACAGTTGCAATATTTTACCTTTACACCTAGTGTAGCTGCTGTTACAAAATATGGTACAATTTTCATAGTACGGCGAAATTTTTTTGCGAGAAAGTACGAGGATTTAAACCTCATTTTTGGTCATATTTGAACACTTCTGCATACATGAATTTTAAAATTTAGATTTTGAAATTATCAGGTCTAGAGCTCTAAAACGAAACACTGTGCGGCGTGAGACCCCTTTTAACTATAAAGGACCAAAACCGTCTTGATCTCGATTATCATATTGATCATGACCAGTCTTTGTCTTGGTTTTGGAGACGAAGTCATGGTCTTGAAACTATATCAGCGTCTGGGTCTCGAAACAAGACGAATACTCAAAACTGATTTTGCTCATGACAAACCGTTTGAAATGAAAATTTCAGGCCTAAATGAAATACAAGTTTATATGAGATGCTCTTATCTCAGCTATTTCGATCACTTTTAGTAATACGCCATTTTAGAGAGTCTGACCTAAAATTGGCATAATTTTTTGGAAATTCATTAAGTCACATGCTGAACAAATTCAACAATATAATTTTTGTTGAACATTATCATAAAAAATTAAATTCCTTCCACCTTTTTAAAATATACAATGCCTTTGATAAGATATTTGCTTAAAGCTTTAAAATGCCAACAAGAGTTTCAGTGAATTTTCAAGCTATGTACGTCAGATAAATATTTTGTTTTACTTAACGAACCGTAAATATTGAACTCGACAATTAGCAACAGCGATAAAAATTTTCAAGAAAAAATCCGGAAATTTGACGCACATGCAACGTAATAAACCTAAAAAGTCAAACGAAAAGGAATTCAATTTATTGCGAGTATCTACACAAAAAATTGAAATTTAAAACTTTACAAGTGCAATTTTATCATTTAAAAAAATATATATATTCATACAAATTCTATATAAAATGCGAAAGACAATACCCCTACATAATTGGATATAATTTAAATGAAAAAAACAAGAAAAAAACACTAAGAAAACACGACACTCAAGGCGATAACAAATGAAAACAAGAAAATGCGGTTAGAAAATGCAGTAGAAGATAATGACAAAAGCGTGCTTTGATTAGTCAGATAAAAAGATACGATAAATTGTAAGGTTGTTGTATCTCTATCTAAGTACGAGTAGTAAAAATACGAGTACATATTTAGATACTTGACTAAGGGTATAAGTTATTATTGTATGTATTTCGTAGGAAGCTCTGTTGTTCGCTGTTATTGCTGACTTTCTAGATAGAGACATTTTACAATTTAGCAGCATGGCATTTGCGACAACAACCAAACGATATCTATAACATTTCAGGAGGGAAAAAGTTAAAAACGAGAGATAAAAATGAAAAACATTTCCCTTTTTTGTTGCTCTGTTTGCTGCTGTGAATGGCATGGCATTGTCGCAGCATCATCACAACAACAACTGCATTGCATTGTAACTTGCGACTGTTGCAGCAACTTTTTTGTCTTGTTGATTTGATGAAGTCTTGACTTGTATGTTTAAGATCATCAATATAGCCAGTGGCAGGCGTATCTATGCCACACAACTGACATTTCTTGCAAACATTGAAATGGTCATTGTTACATAGTTGATCTCTTTTAACAAAGTTGATGACCATATACTTATGTATGCAGGTATATAGTATATAACTTTTTTTTCTTTCGAAATGCAATAGATACACGGAGAAAAATATGTATCATAATTTTTACTTTATCGGCTAGTCGAAAAATTAAAGTAATCAACACTTAATTTCAAGTATAATTTACCTTACGTAAGAACTATTAGATGGGTCCGTAACGTCATATTTACAAATAAAATGTAGTTAAATAATAAAGGAATATTTACTACAAATTTCCTACATTTGACTTTATGTAAGGTAATATATACTTTCAGAAAAAAAATGTGTGACCATTTTGAATTTATAATTCTAGTCAAAATAACTTTATTTTTTTCAAGCACAAAAATGAGTGTCATAATTGTCACATTACTCGAGTAAGGTAAATATCATAAAAAAATAAAATGATTTTGACTTTTATAATTTTAGTAAAAATTTCAAATACAAATACAAATTTTTTTGCTTCTACATCACATGCGTGAGCAGCGCAAAGGATATGTATCTGACTATCGTACGGAAGGGCCAGGGTTCGTACCCCAGCGTCGGTCAGCTAAGTTTTTTTTTTTTTTTTTGTTGTTTGAACTATACAGTAAGGTAAATATCACGCCAATTTTTTCATAAAAATTACTAGCAAACATACATTCTGAATTGTCTAAAAAATTAAGGTGAAATTTATATCGGTGTAAAGTTGTCACTATTCTGACTTGAAATTCTGGTAAAATTTATGAGGAATAAAGTAGCAAGTACTATTTTTTTTCTCCGTGTAGCAGAAAATAAACATCATATATGGGAGGTTGCATGGAAAAGTAATGCAAAACGTGCATTACATTTCTTATTCCGTGCAATTTTGTTTTCTTTGCTCTTTTATGGTTAAACAAAAGTTTAACTTTAGACGGCTATACTAAGGGGTACTTTCAGAAACTGTAACAAATAAAGTTTTAAATACAATAGTTAATTAGAGAAAATTTATTGTTCTGGTGTTAAAAAACACTGTATTCACTCAAATTACAATAAAAAAAAACAAATATTTGATTATACAACAAAATTGTTAAAATAATCAATTAAGCACTTATGCGAAGTTGCCTCCGGAATTTTCGAAAACCGAAAACCGAGTTCTTGCACAAAATTCAAAATAGTTCTCCGAAATTAGACTAAAAATCGTTGGAGTGCCGATTTTTTCTTAGCGCTGTTAACATTTCTGAGCTCACAAGAAAGTGTTCCGGAGTTATGGTTATGGTTCGGTAGAACACCGGAAAATGTAAGATTCCTGGGACTTTTTTTTCTGAACAACTTTTCTTAGTTCCATATTTCGAAATTCGCAAAACTGACTTGATGCATTCAAATAACATCGGTGGCTACAAATTTACCAAAACATTACAATTGCATGAAAATTTCTTTGGTTTATTTTTTTGTTTTCCTATAAAAAATATGCTAATGATGGCTATGAAGTACCTACAAATTACATATCAAATGAAAGGAAATAAATTGGTCTTTTATAATTTGTTACTAAAACTATGCATTGATAATACAGTTTTTGGAAAAAAAAGTGCTTTAAAAAAAAGCTGGTCAAAATTTTCGAAAATTTGCCATATCTCGAAAACCATGACTCGGATTTAAAACTTTTGTACAATAAAATAACTAAGCCAATAAGCAAATTGAAATAACTTTCATATGACACCAATATTAATAAAATCCATCAAGGGCTTCCGAACTTATACCGGTTTTCACAAAGTTAAATCCCGATTTTCCGATGGCTATATCTCCATCAGTTTTGCGAATTTCGAAAAATGGATCTAGCAAAAGTTGTTCAGAATAGTCCCAGAAATCTTTCATTATGATAAGTATATGTATATTTTTTTTTTCTTCATAATAAAAAAAAAATTTCTTTCAAAAACAGAGTTCTGATGAGAGTTCTGGCTAGCGCTCGAAGGGTTCTACAGAAAATCCTTAAACTACTTTTTAAAATTTTTCCGTTGTTTTCATTTTAATCGCTAAAAAAGGTTCCATCGGACTCTCAGAAAAAAAAGTTTATCTGAGAGGAGTTCTGATTGAAGTTCTGAGTAGCACTCCCCGAGTTCTAAAGAAAAAAAGTTCTAAAATATTCGTATGTAGTTCTCATTTGAATCGAAAAATCAGAAAATTTTTCTTTTTTCTAATAGGCGAGGAGCCGGCAATACTAAAAGTGCCGTCATCGCGGTTTCTGAAATTTTTAATGCAAAATGGTAGTTTACACTAAGACGAATAAGAAAAGCTTGGTCAGCATGGTTGTAGCCAGGCAGAAATATTTTTAAATGATTTTTGAATTATTAAATTTTCGGAATGTTTGGCCGTCATCGCGGATTTTGATCAATCTTAATATTAATCGATGGTAAATTTTATAACCATTCAGGAAAAATCCGGCCGACCAAATTTTTGTTGCCGAAAATGACCGGCAGACCTATTTTAATGGTGCGACAGTGGGTACTTCCGGCAGTTTCTAAGCTCGCATACCAAGATATTTTTAAATTTGACATTAAAACACATAAGTTAAAAAAAACAAATTTCCGTGATAACAGAGAAATTGTACCCACCAATTAAATAGGTCTGCCGGTCATTTTCGGCAAAAAAAAATTGGTCGGCCGGATTTTTTCTGAATGGTTATGAAATTTACCATCGATTAATATTAAGATTGATCAAAATCCGCGATGACGGCAAAACATTCCGAAAATTTAATAATTCAAAAATCATTTAAAAATATTTCTGCCAGGCTACAACCATGCTGACCAAGCTATTATTATTCGTCTTAGTGTAAACTACCATTTTGCATTAAAAATTTCAGAATCCGCGATGACGGCACTTTTAGTATTGCCGGCTCTCGGACTATAAGAAACAAAAAAAAAAAAATTATCTTGGGGAGTTCTGAGTAAAGTTCTGGGTAGCACTCGAAGAATTCTAAAGAAAATTTTGGTACATTTTTCCAAAATATTCGTAGTTTTTATGTTAAACGCTAAATAAGGTTCCACCGGTCACACAGGAAAATATGTTAAAAAATTTTGGAAAATATTCCTAGGATTTGCTATAAAACTCTTCAAGCGCTATTCAAAACTATAGTCAGAATCCCTCTCATAAATTTTTTTTCCTGAGTTACCGATGTAACCTTGTTTACGGATTAACATGAAAACAACGAATATTTTGGAAAAAAGTAACAAAGACTTTCTTTAGAGCTCTTCAAGTGCTACCTAGAACTCCAGTCAGAACTGCTTTTCAATTAATATTCCAGACTTTCCCATTTAAACCATAATTTTAACTTTTCTAATCAGATCATTACTTTCCAAGTTATCATATATTGAAGTAAAGGTATACAAACTTAATATACTCCTCTCAATGAATGATACCTCAGAAAGTAGTGATCCAATTGGAAAAGTTAAAATTATGATTTAAAGAGGTAGTTCAGGGATATTCAATGCCGTTGACAAAAGTCAATAACATTACATCAAGGATAACTCAGAACTCAGATGTAATAGAAAAAATCAGCGGCGCTGAATTAGTCAGAAAAAAATTTATCGCGTTCAAATTCAGATTTTTATGTTACTCAGTGAAATTTACTGCAAAAACAGTTGAAAATCAGAAGCAACATTAGACACTTAACATACATTTATTGTTAAGGATGTGATTTTGTGTATGTAAGTATTTGAATGTAGAAAAAAAAAAAACAAATAAAATTATGCACCAAAGCAGCAATTTACTATTGATATTAATTACATGCGAGCAAAGAAAACAAAAAATTTTAAACTTTCTTCCGCTTATGAGCATGCGCAACTTTTCAAAACAAGCTCATTTAAATGTCAACACAAAAAGAAAAACAAAACACACAACAAGACAACAACATAAATAACAACATATTGGTGATAGATTGCTTACAAAAGCCAAATGGCAACGCACCAACACGTTTTAGACAAGTTAAGACGACGACGACGACACTTGAGTTTAAAATCAAAATAGGTTTGGCAAATAACAAAATACGCAAAAGTAAATAAAAGAAAAACAAAATATTTGTATAATCGTCAAAAGAAAAATAACAAATAACAACAAAAAGCTAAGGACGTAAACGAAATTCCAAGCGGGAGATGCCGCGTGAAAGTTGCCGCAACAAAACAAATGAAATTACGACAATTTATGCAACAGTTTTTCTTCAAATGTTGAACATGCGACCAGCAGAAAACCTCTGTAGACAAAAATTTTGTTATGTTGGGGGCAAAAAAGCAGCCTTAGTATTACAAATTTGATTACAACCAATATCTGACAACAGTAGCCATATTTAAGCCGGTTATTGCGGTTGTAAACCAACAGCTGAAGCAACAATTAACAACTGAAAAAACTGCTGTTCAGCTGTTCAATGACGTTTAAATACCTTTGATTTTTTTTTTTTTTTTTCATCTTTAAGTTTATTTTTTCGTCAAAAAAATACTTCATTAGTGTTATGGTGTTTGCGGTAAAATTAAAAAAAAAAAAATTCCATAAAACTTTCTTTCAATGGAAAAAAGGTTTATTAAGTGAAGAAAAATGTTTATAAGAAAAACAGAAACACTCAACAATCGCAAAATAGTTGTACCACAATAATAACCGCGAAATCGTAATAAAATATGAAAAATCATAAAGGTTTAATTACAGCTTTATTTGCAGAAGAAGAAGTATTCAAGAAATATATATATACATAACGTTTAATCATTTTAATAAGTGTTATGAAAAGAAAACACAAACGAAAAAAAAAAAAAACGTTTAAAAGAAAAATGTTATTTAATGCAATTATTGACGGCGAGTTCAACAACCTCCATGTTGGTAATTGCCAATATCCGAGTGGCAACATGGAAATGGAATATGTGGCGGCCTATCATATACATATATCAACAATTAAGTAGCTGGAGACCGGATCATTGTTGCTCCAGAGTGTCTCAATGTGATTTTAATGTTAAGTCAATGTTTTGTTTTTAGTTACAGCAACTTTAGTTTATTTATGAATTGTATTTATGTATTTCGTTTCGTCTCGCTTAATTTTTAATTTTAAAAAATCTACAGATGAAAATTACTGAATAGCGTCGGAAATAATCGCTTAATTTCGAAGAATTATGAAATTTTCGAAGTATTTAAAAAATTTTACACTATTGAGTAGTATCAAAAACAACACAAAACTGAAATGAATTGTATCGCAAAGGTTGAAAAATATCCAAAAACTTTGAAAACTTTTAACTGAATTCTCTTCGGAATAGGAATTTAATCAAATTTAAGGTGTTCCGCATTTCGATAAATACGATGGAATTGGATTTATATTCCAACTAGCTGTTTTTTTATCAGGCGTTGCTCGGGTTTAGATGAAAAGCAAGAAAGCACTAAAAACGGTAATAACGAAAACTAGTTTTTAAAATAATGTGCCACAGACCGAATATCACAGCTTATATATCGGTAAAAGTCCAAATGTATCGAAATTATTAAAACACACCGATTTCTCCGGTGAAAGTCCAAAAGTATCGAACATATCGAAAAATATCGGTAAAATTCCATAAGTAATGAAAAATATTTAAATACACTGGAGAAATCGGTAATAGTCCAAAAATATCGAAAATATCGGTAAAAGTTCATAAGTATTGAAAAATATTGAAATAATCGAAGAAATCGGTTAAAGTCCAGATGCATCGAAAAACATCTAAAATATCGGGAAAAGCCTAAGAGTATCGAAAAACATCTAAAATATCGGCAAAAGTCCAACAATATCGAAAAACATCGGAAATATCAGTAAAAGTTCAATAGTATTGAAAAATATTGAAATATATCGAAGAAATCGGTAACAATCCAATCGAAAAATATTGAAAACATCTAACAAATAGGTAAAGATCCAAAAATGCCCAAAAACACAGAAAATATCTGTAAAGGTCCAAAAAATATATCGGCAAAAGTCTAAAAATATCGAAAAACATCCAAAATATCGGTAAAAGTCCAAAAGTATTGGAAAACATCAAAGAAATCGGAACTAGTAAGGGTGTTACCTTTGGCCTGGCCAAACTTTAAATACCCTACACAGCAGTATTTTGAAAATTTTGCTAATATGGGAGGTGCCCCGCCCTCCGAATCCACCCAGTTTTTTCTCAGAGTTTGCATTTATAGTTCTTAGTATTTAAGAGAAATTTGGTTGGATTATCTGAAAAAATGTTTTCAGAATAGCGTTTTGAAGCTTTTGCTTATATGGAAGGAGCCACGCCCTCTTGTCCGATTTTATCCAGTTTTTGTTTAAAACTTGCATTTATAGTTTTTAGTGTCTGAGTCAAATCTAGTTCGATTATCTCAAAAAACGCTTTCAGTACAGCGTTTTGAAGCTTTTGCTTATATGAGAGGTGCCACGCCCTCTTGTCCGAATTCGACCAGTTTTTGCACAGAGCTTGCGCTGACAATTTGTAGTATTTATGTGTATTTTGGTTGCATTCTTGTGAAAAATACTCCAAAATTTGCATTTTGAAGATATTTTTTGTATGGGCGGTAGGCGTGTCCGTTGACCGATTTCGCTCATTTTCAATCCCCCGAGCTAACTATGACGACGGAGGCAGTGTACCAAATTTCATTGAATTATCTTGCTTAGTTTTCCCAAAAAATGTATTTCCACACACAGCCAGCCACCCAGCCAGCCAGACAGACGGACATGGCTATATCGACTCAGGAGGTGACGCTGATCAAGAATATATATACTTTTCCATATCTGCCACGCCTCCTTCTCTGCGTTACAAACGGAAGGACAAAGTGAATATACCCTGGGTGTAGAGTATAAAAAGGCCAAAAAAATTTAAGAAATTTTAAAAAGTCCAAATATATGGAAATGCATCCAACATAAAATTCCAAAAGTTTCGAGATATACTGAAGTACATCGAAGAAATCGGTTTTTGGCTTTCCAAATCTGTTAAAAAACATCCAAAATGTCGGAAAAAGTTCAAATATATCAAAAAATATTGAAAAACATTTAAAATATCGGTCAAGATCCAAAAATATCGAAACATTCAAAATATCTCTAAAGGTCCAGAAGTATCGAAATACATCGAATAAATCGGTAAAGTTCCAAATATATCGAAAAACATCGAATATATCTAAAAAGGTCCAAAAGTTTTTTTTTGCTTTTTTGAAGGGGACGCGAACTTGTGAGAACTTGAAAAGAGGGTCGTGACCAAAAACGGTTCGAGCCCCTGATTTAGACTAAATAACTTACTAAAGCATATGAATTTGATAATCGACAACTCCTGTGGATTCTGTAAAGAAGAATTGAAAACAGCAAAGTATGTGTACCTACTTGCCATACACGATTTGACGCAGACTTAAGTACCAAGATGCTGGGATTCTAGATCTCAACAATATAGATAAGAATAAGCCCAAGGCCGTGAATATATTAATACATTTTCTAGAATTGGAAAGAGGGTGCACAAAAGATATGTTAGGTCGTAGTGCATTCGTAGCCTTTAAACTAAAAACAGAGGGCAACAATGATTATGCGGCGTGGGATTTCGGAGTTGATTTCAGATAATCATGGTCTACTGAATACGAACAAAAACAAGATTCGCCGAATTCATTCTAGTCTTCAAGATAATCTATCCTTGCTTAAAAGTGCAAAAATCACTGTTGTGAGGTATTTTTAAAGTGTTCAAACTCACAGTAAACAGCGTAGCTAATTTCTGCACCATTTCATATATTTTTATTAAATCAATTTATTAAACAAAAAACAAAAATAAATTTTATTTATAAAAGAAAAAGTTTTAATTTATTTAATTTTTTTTTAATGCTGTCTTCATCTATGTATAGACATAAAGTTAGTCAGCAGCCGGTTTGATAACATTAAAATGTCACCATATCAACATAAATAGTTTTCGGGTTTTTAATAATCACGTTTTTCTCATGAGCGACCCAATCAGCTTGAGCAAAGCGCATGTGCGCGCGCGCTCGCTTTTGTAGTTGAATGAATGAATTTCATGCAGTGAAAGTGATAGTGAACTGAAGTGACCTGAGAGCTTTGAAAAACCTACAACAACAGTGGCTTTTTGTGTGTGGGTACATAATGTTAGGAAGATGACTGATGCTAACGATAACGATTTTAGTTGATTATTTTCATTTTGAAATAGTTAACTGGAAAGAAGTTAATAAAAAAATAGAAATACTTAATACAATTAAGAGCTGTTTCATCTTTAACTTGATTCCTATAAAATTACTAAACAAACAATATGGGCTTTCTCTTAGTCAGACAATAATTCGAATTAAGTATCTTAGCCGTAAAATACAAAAAAAAAAAAAAAAAATATGTATATCAAATTTATGGTTCAAAAAAAAACTTTGCTAGACTGACCATTTGGTTCATAGTGGCTCATTTTAATATATTCGAACGATCTCATATTTCATAAATAATGTTAAAGAACCTAATAACTTGACTACCGTCTCCCGTTCTAGTGCTACCTAAGAGCTATAATGTAAAGTATGAACTAAAATAAAAATATGTTTTACTTTCACCTTTTTTGTACTTTAAATGTGTACGACGGTCACGTTCGTCACCTGGAAAATGTCCACATTTGAACATTTTCCTCAAAAGTGATGTAAATCTTTTTTAATTTCGTATTAACCTATTTTTTCTATAAAATTTTTTCATAAAATGTGGTTAAATACAGCACGCAACTTGAACTTGAACTTTCTAGAGGTGTCTAACTATCCACTAGGGGTTGCATTATCGGTTACCGATTAACCGGTTTACCGGTAAATCGCCAAAAATGCACCACCGGTTATTACCGGTAAATTGGCAAACTAACCGGTAATTACCGGGACTGATTTTATCGAAACTTTTAAAGAGGTATGGCAACAACTCGCTGCGAGAAATGCCATCGTGTAATAGAGGTCATTGTGTCATGACGAATGTTTTGTTTTTCGACTCTGGCAGCATTTATAAACAGTTTGTTACTGGTAAACGTGGTAAACAAGTGCTCCATTGCAGGCTGCAGGTGATCTTAGTTTTTCTGGGACAAAGGGCAGAGAATATTTGAAGATCATTCGTATCCAGATACATATTTCTGCTCTGTTTGTTCCATTCTTGTTTTCATTAAGAAAAATAAATAAGTGAATTATTGATTTTTTAAATTACATTCTTATGTAAAAACATTTTTTTAGACCCATGGATAAAACATCAGTATGGCAGTATTTCAATTGAGTGAACGGTGGCCAAGCAGGAGAATGTAAAAAATGTGGCAGAAAAATAAAGAGTGTAGGAGGAAGTACGAGAGGGCACAACACAAGATTAATTCCCAGAAAAGGGAAACACCGACCAGTACAAAAACAAAATCCAAAATTACGGACTACATAAAATCTGTAGATGAAACATTACCCGCTGTTATATCCCGGATGATAGCAAAAGATGGAATATGTTTTAACACGTTTTGCACATCTTATGATGTAAGAAAGCTACTTGTCGGGATGGGATATAAAGGCATTCCAAAGTCTCCCAATACAATTAGAAAAATTGTTTTAGATTACGGAACTAAAATACGTAATTTAGTAATAGACGATTTTTCAGCAATGAAAGATCGGGTCTTTAGTGTTACAATGGACGAATGGACATCGATCAGAAATCGTCGGTATATGAATGTGAATTTGCATGCCGAAAATAAATTTTGGAATCTTGGACTTATTCGAATAAATGGATCGATGTCGGCTGATATAGCAATCAAGTATCTAGAAGAAAAGTTAGCACAATTTACCATTAAAATGGATGATATCATCTCGATGACTACTGACGGGGCTTCTATTATGAAGAAAGCTGGAAAACTAAGCGGTCTAATGCATCAATTATGTTTAGCGCATGGGCTACAATTGGCTGTGAATAAAGTTTTATATAAAAAAACAATAAGCACCTCATCCCGTGCTGAAGAAGAGATCATTGATATTTCTAATGATGAGGAAGATGAAGATAACAGTCCTGGTTTGGAAGTGATCCCAGAGTCAACAACCCCCAGTGACATACGCAATAACGAATTGAGTTTGTTAATATGTAAAGTAAGATCAATAGTAAATTTGTATAAAAGATCTTCTTTAAAAAATGATAATCTTCAAAAACATATAAAAGACGAATTTCGAAAAGAGCTTACTTTGCATCGAGATTGCAAAACTCGGTGGAATGCTTTACTCAAAATGCTGGAACGATTTTATGAAATTAAAAATCCGATCTTAAAAAGTTTGATTGACATTAAATCGAGGATAAATATCGATAATATTGAATTTGATAAGATCTCTGACATAATGTTGGCATTACAGCCAGTAAAAGTAGCTGTAGAAGCTCTATGTCGTGAAGACATAAATCTATATACAGCCGACATAACATTGAAATTTTTGCTTGATGAACTGTCTAAACACAGTTCTTTTTTAGCCAGGGAACTTAAAGAAGAACTAATAATTCGAATAAAGGAAAAAAGGACGATATATTTCGATGTGATCAATTATCTGCACGATCCTGATGCAATTAATGATTTTGATGAATATGGAATATTCAATATAACAAATAAAACTACAATAATGGCGAAAATTATAGATACAACTAAGCCTGTGTTTTCAAGGGATGAGAATTACACAATTTCTGAAGAAAAAGAAAGAGAAGAAGATGAAATAGAAATAGTCAAAATATTAACACTTAAAGAAAAGCTCAAATTAGCAATGGAAGCCAAAACTAAAAAAAATAAACGATAAAAATAAAGCGGATAAACCGAAACAACATATAAACAGTGTAATTGAAAGAGAAATGTCATATTTCGAACTCGAAAAAAGTCGTGGTAAATATTTTAACATCTGATGACTTGCCGACCAACTAGTGTTGAATCAGAACGAGCATTTTCATCTGCTGGAAAAATATGCACAAAGTTCAGGTCTGGTTTAAAAGACGAGAGCATCGATATGATTTGTTTTATGCGAGCTTATTTTAATGCTCAAAAATCAACATACCAAATACAATAAAATATTTTTATTAAACTATAAAACCAATGAATTGTTATATTATTTATTTATTATTTTATTTTAATTACGAATTTATATTATGTAGGTGTATACAAAGTGTAATTACACATGCATGTGCATAATAAGTTAATGGATAAACGAATAAGTTAGGCGTAAATACTCATAGATAGGTAAATATAATATTAATCACTTGTAATTTAAATTAACTAAGATTTATGTGCATATAATGGATAATCTCATTATTGTTTCATTTACCGGTAAATAACCGGTATACCGGTAATGGGAGAAATCATTTACCGTTTACCGGTTATTGCAATTTGACGGTAAATTGCAAGCCCTACTATCCACATCTTAAATAGAAATTTTTTAAAACCAAAGTATCCACAGAATAATAGCGTTATTGTCTGCATTACAATAAAACAACAATATTTCTCACAGACAGAAAAAATTAACATTGCAACTCGAACAAATTTGCATCTTCCTGTTAAATATTATATTTCAAAAATCACGTTATACGATAACACAGCCCACGATGAAACAAACAATTTGTTAGGAAATAATTACTAAAGGTAACAGCTGATGCATGAAGGTAGAGATTACTGGGAAAAACTCATAGAACAATATGATCTGTTGTATAAACAAAAACCTGAAAAAAAAACTATAGCTACACACAAAAAAAAAGGGACATAATATTAATGAAAAATTTATTATTCCAAACGAAAAAATTCATCGAATATGAGCCGAGTACAGCATTCATTGATTATAAGTATTTTCAATCATACGTTAAACAAAGCATACGTACGCTTATGAATTATTCATAAAATGTAAGAAATTTTCTTAAAATATAAGAACAAAATTCGTAAATTTTTTTTATGAATTATTTTTAAAACGTAAGAACTCGTTCATAAAATCTAAGAACGAAATTCATAATTTTTTTTTTCAAAATAAAAAAATTCAATTAAATTTTTAAAATACAAATTTTACACAAAAACGTCAGAGGAGTCTGTAGCGTATGTGATAAGGAGCTAGTAATATTTCTCTGCGCTTTGGTTTCCGGGTTCGAACCCCAATGCGGGTGAAAGTTTTTTTTTGTTATTTTTTTTTTTTTTTTTTTATTAGGAGAACGCTCAAGCTCCAAGGCATAGGACATACAATATTGAAATGGAGTAGTGTGTCTTAAGGAAAGTAAGCGCTGCATTCTAAAGAACGCTTTTCAAGGCGCTATTTTTCCTCTTGGGAAAATAAATACTTACCATAGCATGCTTCTATGCATAGAAGTTCCAGGAGAATACACACACACTCATAGCATGGTGGTGTGAGCGACATAAGAAGGAACTTTCAACAATACTTTATTTGAAATTTATCATAAACCAGTCTAGAACCAAAAGAACAAGATGAAATACAACCTAAAAATAGTAATTCAAATTGATGACACTTTTACTTAAAATTTATGAACGTTTTGTTTAATTTTATGTAAACATGCATAAAATTTGTATCTGTAGATTTATGAAACGTTTTTATTCGCACGAAAAAATTCTTAAAATTTAAGAACGGAAGTTCATAAAAAAATTCATCATAGAAAAATATTTATGAACTCATGTACTTACGATTTATGAATCGTTCTTAAAATCAAAAAATTTTAATGAAAAATTTTGATTTGAAAATCAATGAATTTCGGTGTATGAATGCCGTTCATAAATATTATGTTCAATATTTTTTTGTGTGTAAAACAGTAAGAAATTTAACAAAGAGAAAAAGATAAAGTAGAAATATAAAATAAAATGACAAAGCGAATAGATAGATAACAGTAAACAGCAATATTGAGAAACGTTAACAATATAATTTTTCTAAATGACAAGTATAAAAAAAAAAAATTGGAAAAAAGTAAACAAAAGTTAATAGAAATACTAAGAAAAGGTGTAGTGAATAACAAAAACTTTCAGTAGAGATATAATTCTGCAGCTCACAACTTAAGCAGATTTGAACATTTGTAAATCATAAATACATAAGTTTTGAAGTCGATTGTTTATGAAAACTTTATCGCGCATACAAAAGTTACGTGTATTTTTCTATGGTATTTTTGCCAGATTGTGCCATGCTTATTGTTGCAACAATCAGCCTGAGATATAATACATATATGTTTATGAGTTATTATGAACAGCCAGAAATTCTTGACGTTAATAGCAGCTTTAACACGTTTACTAACTCGTGTATTACATTAACAAGGCTCATAAATTTCATTCTATTTTCCGTTCATTTCTGTCAACTTGTTCATTTTATCACTTTCTTTATCAATGACTTTAATCTAGCGCTACTGCCTCATTGTTGTTTATGTCAACAATTTGTGTCACCAAGAATTGTCTGGCAAAAGGCAACAACAATAACAATGTTTCAACATTAATTGTAATTGTTGCGTATTCTTAATTATTTGTTTATCTTTTTAGAGACAAGAGAGAGATATAGAAATAAATATAGGGCATATATTACTTTTTTTAAAGAAAAATTTTGTAATGAACTGCATTTAAAAGTTTCTTCATGTTTCCTCTAATCCTTAGTTATTATTTACTGTATGAAATTTTCATTCCCCTGGCTGATTTTTTTATAATTGTATGGCTCAGTTAAAAAATATTATATTTGTTATGAAGAGCTCTATTGGTTTGAAAGTTACAGAGATACGCATTGGTATTGCATTTCTAACGCTATTTTGCTGAAACTGTCACTCCCCTGGCATCAATTTTTCCAGCACCACTTAATAAAAATTACGATTTTGTTATTGCTTTTTGATAAAATATGCATTTTTTGCTGATATTTTGTAATTCTTAACACTTTATGAACACCCTGTAGCAAATCGAAGCAACTGCACAAACCAATGTGGTGAAAAGAAACAGCGAGAATAGCCAATTAGCTGTAACCATTAGCAACGTGAAGATGAATTTAGCGTTGTGTTTGGAAGCAACGCTCAGAAACGACGTGGAAGTAAGCATTTTCCAGATTTTACTCAAAGATTACAACCATTAACAGCCGATTGTGTATAAGATTATATACAGCTGCAATTCAATAATGTTTTGATTACAGTGCATTAAAGTGTTGAGTATCGAAGTTTGAAGACAGACTTACACATTGATATTTCATTTCTTACGCTATTTTGCAGAAACTGTCACTCCCCTGGCGTTAATTTTTCCAGCAGCACTTAATAAAAATGACGATTTTGTTACTGATTTTTGACAAAATATGCATTTTTTGCTCTTATTTTGTAATTCTAAACACATCCTGTGCCAAATCAAAGCAACTGCACAAACCAAATGTGTGAAAAGAAACAGCAAGAATAGCTGAGAATGCTATGCCAATTAGCTGTAACCGTTAGCAACGAGAAGATGAATATAGCGTGTGTTTGGAAGCAAAGCTCAGAATCGACGAGGAAGTAAGATTCCAACGATTAACAGCCGATTGTGTATACGATTATATACAGCTGCAGTTCAGTAATGTTTTGATTGCAGTGCATTAAAGTGTTGACTATCGAATGCAAAATGTTGATCCAGTGAAATACACGTAAAAACATTGTTTCAGAAGATTTAAACAAAGTGAATACAAAATAAAGACATTTTCAAAGAGATTGAAATTACTTATGATTTCGATTGTACACTTATCACAATCCAGTGATCGAACACTAAATAAATGCCTAAAAATTCACATAAAATTAATTAGAATTTTCCTGTCAAACAAGAAATCCAATGCAACAACCTGTTCCCATCAAAGGAAGAGAATCATTTTATGTTATAAATTTAATTTAATTTTGTGTTTATGTTCCCATGACGAAGACGACAAGAAAAACATATCTACTTATGTTTATATGAACGCTAACTTCAGTAAAAGAGGAAGATCTTTAGAAATTCCCAAGTGGAAAATGTGTTGCATTTTACCCTAAACAAATTATAGCACAAAGATGACACTCAATGACAACAACAACAACAACAACAAGAACTATGAAAGACATAGCGAAAGAATAAAAAAGAAATAGGAAGAACCTTCACACATGAGCGACGACTACCTGATGATATCACCAATGAGTGAGTACCTGTCTTAAGGAAACCTTTTTACAAAGGTGTACTTTAAATGTGTGTAAATGTTGTAAGCAGCTTAGCGCAGGCGCATCGTCCTTGCAACACTGTAAAGGTTTCTTTTAAGAAATTCAAAGAAACCCTGCAGTAACTGAGTGAAAAAAAAACATTTAAAATGAGCTGAAATACCATGAATAAATTGGAAATTTACAGGGTTATACCAGTAATCATTTGAAATAACACAATTTTTTCGACAAATTTTAGACCCATATGGTCATCAGTTGAATTGATATTTTAATTTTTATGTAGTTTTGATTGATAGTACTTTTTAAATAACAACATATTCAATATGAGTTCCAGAGTGCAAGTAAGAATTCTTCTGGTAAGCAAAAATAAGATGGTGATACAACGCGAGAAGGCGTTAAGTCATCTGAGTCCATAGCACGGTTAACATCTAAGTTTTAACAAGAATTTATAAGGGGTTTAATTTATAAAGCAAAAATCTTAAAATCTTTAACTCTTACTGGGCTCTTAAAATAATCCCTGCAAAATGGCCAACGCCGGCCAAAAAAAAATAGAAGGAGTGCTCCAATAACAATGAAATTTTGCATGCTTGATAAGTTATTGCTAGAAGAGAAATATGGGTGTAATACGTCTACGGACACACCTACCTCCCTCCCATAGAAAATGGAAGTTCTTTTGCTGAACTAAAATTTGTTAACGCTTAAGGTATGCCACAGATTATTTTCTTATACAATTACTTACATTGCAAACACGCATTGAAAATCACATGACCTTTTTTAAAAAATCTGCGAGTTTTTCAAATGGCGCATATATGCGAAATTTTTTTTAACTTAAATTGAAATTTTTTATAGTTAGAAAACGTATCCAGATGTAGCCAACTAACTAATTTTCCAATGATGATTACAATTGCTACGTTTCATAGAGCCAATTTAATTTGCGCATAACTACCTTCTTCTTTATCTTTAGAAAAAGTTGGACAAAGCTATTTGATTAGCCTCACAATAAAGCGATTTTTAATATGGGCATTTCCCAGGTGACGAAAGTGACCGTCGTACACATTTAAAGTGCAAAAAATTGGAAGTAAAACATATTTTTATTTTAGTTTTTACTTTACATTATAGCTCTTAGGTAGCACTATAATCAGTGCCAACGTTAATAGCAGGCGAAGTTCTGGTTCTAAAATACACGCAAAAAAAGACGCAGAACGAATGTGACAAAAATAGAAGTAGTTTTCAAAGAAAGTGAGAATTTTGCGAAACAAGTCAGAATTTTTTAGTGCGACTGCAATAATGTTACTTTTTAATAAATTTTGTTTGATTCATATATTTTCAGTACTTTTGTTTGTTCTGATCATAATCTGAATCGATACGTGACAATATGAACGTGACATTTTTTCCACCATACAAAATTTAAATTGAAAATTTTTCAAAAAAACCAGGATTTCCCAGTGTATGTTGGACCACCTTATCTTGTTAAGTTGACGTTGCATCACCAATTTTTCCAAAGGATGTCATTTTTCCCTATCCATTTTACATGTGTACCGAATCTCATAAATTATGAATATATTTTTTTAGGGGCTTGACGTTGCCCATTTTCCCAAGGTACATTATTTGTCCTGGCGCTCTGTATATATGTATCAAATTTCATTCATGTGCGATAAATATTTTCGGAGATATGATGAAGTGATTTTTGTGGGGGCATGATACCCCCATTTTTCCAGTACACAATATTTGCTTTTTAAGGATGTACCAAATTTCATCCATGCACGTTAAATAGTTTCAGAAATATGTTGATTTAATTTTTTGGCTCACGGTGGACCTATTGGCGGAAATGCCGATATATAACATTATGGTGCTGTAAAAGAAGTGATACGCTTAACAGTTCCCCTTCGAGGAGGATGCTCCGTTTTGCCTATTCATCGGTAATTTCGCTACCGTCTAAACCGCAGTGACCCAGTTGAAGAAAGTTTCAAACTTGCTGCTGAGGGTTAAAAGTAGATTGCAGCATCGAAGTACTATTACCTATCGCCTCAAACTCAGCTTGGAAGATCCCGACTAGAAAAAAGTTCAGTTTAAGATCCGATTCGGATCAGGCTTGCCTGAAGAATGATCAGGAACGAGTCAGGAACGTCACGCCTCATAAAGTTTTCAGGAACGGATCAGAATATTTCAGGTCCTCATCAGAAAAGTAATATATTTATTATTGAGGATCGGATCATATCCATATAAATTACTTTTAATTTCGTCCGGCCACAAAACGCTTTCCTAAAACATTTTGTAGCATTTGTTATGATACAAACATGATAACCACCTAGAATGTGTTTGAGAAAACTGTCTGTGGTCGTTTTGATATGGAATATTTATTTTGTTCTGCAAATTTAATGCAATACTGTTTTAAGCAACGCACTTGGACCGTATTAAGATTTTTGGTATCAGATCCTGATAAGGAACTGATCAGATGGCCGTATTTAGGAATATCTGATCCAGATCTGATCCTAATCCGGAATTCCTGAACTAATTTCTTGTCGGGATGTTACAGTCTCGTAGCAATTTTAGTTTTAGAGTTACATAATAGATGGGATAGAATTGGATGAGTCTGTAGTTTGGTTTACCCAGGAATCTCTCTATTCTATGTTAACAGAGAACTTCCTATCAAGATGAAGTGTTGGTTTACAGTAGTCAGTCGATTTTTTACAGACCTAGCGATATTTGCTGGCACCTATGTAGCGGCATTTATCAAATGCCAAGCTACATTAAAAATGCAATCAGAAGACTACAGCAAACGAGGTCAAGCTGCACAAATGGAGATGGATTGGTCACACTCTCCGGAAACCACACAGCGAAGTTTGTCGCCAGGCCCATGAGTGGAATCCACAAGGCAGTAGAGGACGTGGTAGACCCAAAACCAACTCGAAAATGTCGCTGGAATAGGAAATAAAAGAATTGGGAAAGTCGTGGCAAGAGATCAAAGTCATCGCAAGGGATCGCAACAAATGGAAACGTCTCATATGCTCCTCCTAGGGGTTAAAGGAGAATACACATACATGTAGCGGCATTTAAGTAAGCGTAACCTTTTTTTTAAAATTGATTTTTGATTGAACTTTTAGTCATATATTTGCAAAGATCGATTAACATATAAATCTATCAATGAATTTACTTACACATAATTATGACAAATTAAGGAACGGATTAAAAACACGGCTATAGTGACATATGTTTCGTCTTTCGCCACAAAGACTACTCAGACTATTTTTGTTGTAATCATAATTATATTTATTTTACTAAATTAATTATAATTGAAAAATTGTAAGTTGAAAAACTTTTGTGTTTTTGGCCTGGGCGGGAGTTGAACCAAGGACCTCCCGGTTGGTAGCACAAGTTGTTAGACCAATACACCAGCCTTGCCCGGCTGCGAAGCCGACTTTTGCCAGTTTGTTTGTGTGCTAATACGTAAACCTTGATGTCATAATTCTTGTTTGTGTTATTTATTGATATCTGGTATAGCTATTCCTTTGGAATTAGATTCAATAATGATTGATCGGTGGCAAGTCTTGCCACCTTATCAGGGCGTGTTCTCCCTTCATAACTTTTTTTTAATGGAAGTTCCTCCAATTTTTTTTTTCATAAAAATGCTATGCAGATTTTGGAGAACAATTCTGTGTAAAAATTTTGTTTTTCTATTTGTTTATTAAAAAGTGCAAAGGAATTTTAAAAATTTTTATGAAAAGTTTATTTCATAAAAATTGAAATGATTATAACTTTTAAAAAAATTAAAATTTAGAAAAAAAAAGTATAAGGCAATAATCCTTGTCAAAAACCTTTCAAAGAACAACCAAAAAAAAAAATTGAGTTGAGCAAGTCTGTTTTTACTGTGTCCGTTTCAAAAAATTTTACTCAGCATTAAATCAAAAACATATTTTTCACTACGATTCGTATTATCTAAATCACTTAATGAGGACTTTTGCTAAATATATAATTGGAATTCAAGGCCGGTCGCTTTGAAATCGTTCATTCATGTTAAAGAAATTTGTTGAATGAGGCTTTTAAAAAGCTTTAAATTATCTAAAAAATGTCATTCTTAGGCTTATGTTAATAAATCCCACAAAAACACCGTCGAAAAACTATGTAGATGAGGTTCTTTGAAAAAATACCGACACTATTCATTATTGTAAAAATTATTATGAATAGTATTGAATTAGTACTCTTTGTGGGACAGTTTTAATGCGAAATTAAGATATTCCCTTTAAGAACTTTCTTTTAAACGACACAACATAAAAAAACTACTGTTTTCATTTAAGTGTAAAATTGCAAAATGCACTTAATTTATCTAATTTTATTGTTGTTTTCGGTTTGTTTATAAGTTGTTGACACCTTTTGTTTTTATTTTTGTTGACATGACAGCAATAAAATATATACATATGTAAGTACAAATATATATGTATGTACATATATTGTTTTTTATGGTGTTCTCATAATAATTGGGGTAAACAATTAGAAAACTTGGGTAAATAGATTTGTTGACTATTTTTGTAAATCTATTTTTTTGTAACTTTTTAAGTAGTAATTTAATTTGTTTTTGTGAAAATCACTACATCTTTAGCATTTGTTTAAGTAATTAACATTTTGTATTACACTGTACACTGTGTAATTGCAATTTTAACTTCGCATCGCACACAAAAAAAGCAGGTGA
This sequence comes from Calliopum simillimum, assembly GCA_951812925.1. Lineage (NCBI taxonomy): Eukaryota > Metazoa > Arthropoda > Insecta > Diptera > Lauxaniidae > Calliopum > Calliopum simillimum. The sequence continues at coordinate 22,863,889 of OX638372.1, forward strand.
TTTCGCAGCATTTTCTCATTTCATTTATTTTTTTTTTTTTTTTCTTCATTACATTTTTTTGTATGTCATGCAATCACGATAACTTCACAACTTTTTCGCACAAAATTTCAAATTTAATGAGATTAAATTTTTGTTAGCAATTTTTTTTGGTTTTATTTTTTTTCGTTGATCGTAAAAAGGTGGTAAATAACTTAAAAATAGCAATAATGAAGGAAAAAACCGAGCGTCTAGGTGAAAATTGGTTCGAAATAAACAAAAAAGTGAACTAACAATGAAACCAACAAACGCGAAATTGTTAAACGAAAAAATACAAAAAATAAAACGAACGTCAAAATTCGTATAACGCCGTCGTCATCGGCATTATCTTTTCGTCTAAAAATCGTCAAATTAAATACAACGAACTGAAATGGAGCTAATACTACACGCCCGCCGTACACGTTCGCTACGAGAGCGTGAATCTTGTAAACTGAATTGTAGTGATTGCAAAACGTTGCTACGAAGTTATTTGAGCCATAATGAAAGCCACAATAACAACTACAGACAACCGACAACAATGGTAGTAATCGCGCAGGGCAACACATTGCGATCGTGCATTTGATTCTCTTTTGCTTTCGAATGCATTCGAAAGAGCAAGATTCGCTGTTGAAGAGCGTAAATGTTCAGTGAGCGCGCAATCAGGTGAACGTCGATTACAGTTGTTTTCAAACTATTTCTTTTCGTAAAAAAAAATTTAAATAAAACACCAAAGATATTTGTTCAAGTTTTAAATTATGTAAAATCTTCGACTTTGATTTGTAGTATGACATTTTAAGTTTTTGAATTTCATTCTCTAACGGTATTTTCAAGGTAGTATTTTCGAGACATGATGGGACCAATTTATTGATTTTTTTTTTTTCTTAATTTTTCGTGAAAGTGAAACACCAGTGACACCATATCACCAGAATAGCTGATCAAACTGGGAAATCGGAAGAAAAATGGATCACATAAGCCGTTTTAAACTACGGGTAAGACAAGTAAATATGGCATCTTCCATGTGATATGGCACTCCCATTTGATATGGCACCCTAGGTGATGTGGCACCCCATTTAATATGGCACCCCATTTAATATGGCACCCCATTTGATATGGCACCTCAGGTGATATGGCACCCCATGCGATGTGACACCCCAGGTGATATGGCACCCCAGGCAATATGGCACCCCTTTCAATTTATTTCAATTAATATTAATATATATTTAATTAATATATACTTGCAGCTTTCGTAGCACTCAAATATGCATAAAATTTGATTCAGTTGCGCAAGACTTCGTGGTAAATATGTAGTTCTTTTTGTAGCAGTTGCTATAGGGATGTATGCGGAATTTAAAAAACAAAATTAGGCATATAAACGGCCACGGCTAGGTGGAACCGATTTTAATTTTAGAAATTTTCCATATTAAACGAAAAAACCAAAAAACTAAAACCAACAATAGATACTGAGCCGAGTCCGTCACCAGAATTGCGCTGGCTTGTCTGGATTTTGAGATATCCTAAACTAAAAGCGCAATACCTCTAAATCCTTGCAAGCTAGCGCAATTCTGGTGCCGGTTTCGGATCAGCATGGAAAAATACATTTAAAATTTCTATTTTTGTTTTTGTTTGTTGGTTTTTTCGTTTAACATGGAAAATTTCATTAAAATTGGAATTTCTCAAAAACGGCACCACATACGATTTTATGAAAATGAGGTATGGTATCTGAAGGTCACCATATACCAATTCAGAAGAAAGCGGTGAGTATTTGAAACAGTAATAACATAAGGTGCATATATCAAAGAAACATTTTTACTCCGTAGGTATATCCAAGAAGGAGAAATGACACCCAAATGCTGAGGTTGATGTGGTTCGGGTGCCATTTCTCCCTTTGCATGTTATAAGATATTACAATACGAAGCGCTTGAACGTAAAGTCACTCCAGAATCACAGAATTTTAGCCAAGTAGAACCTTTAATGTTTTTTTAATTTAAATCTATTTGTCCGTAAGTTCTGTTGTTTTGGAGATATTGTCCATTCAATTACTATATTCGAACTCAAAAGTTATTCTCATTCATGATTCTTTTGAATTATGTTAATTTCATTTAAATTTTCCATCTTAAAGGGCAATATCTCTAAAACTACAGATATGCATGACTGTACTGCATCAAATGAGCGATATTAGCAAACTCTTTAGACTTCTTCATGATTTTGCCTAAATAGAAGTTTCATAATTCTTACCAGGTTACATTTATATAGAAATCAATGCATAAAAATCAGGATCACAAGAATATTACCTGCAAATAAAAAAAATAAATATTGTTATTAAAAATTCAGCAGATATCATGGCAAATTAACAAAAAATAATTTTCTTATATTAAATAAAAACATTCAATTTAAAAGCAACTGCAACATCATAGTAATGATATTCCCACTTAAAAACATTTTCAACACAAAACAAGATTGCTTATTTAAAATTGACCACAACGCAAAGAGAATTCACGCTCTTTAGCTTAAATAAGCCATGAAAAGCAGGAAACTCACTTGATCGTCGCATCAAACATTGAATGACCGACCAAAAACCAAACCAAATCCGAGGAAAACTGCTTCAAGAAAGATGCAATTAAAAAGAAGAATGTGGCATGCAAACTTTACATTGCAATCAGGTGGCAGTGCTCGACGAGTAGGATTGCCAGGTGTACTTTTTTCAAAACTTGCAAGTCGCTTGAACTTGAACATTCTGTATTTGACGAATCTGCTTTAAAGATAAAACTTAACTTGAGTTACTTTGGCAACTCTACAACCATAAAACGTTGCCACTTGAGCAACAACAGCGAAGCAGGCAGGCAGGTAGGCGACTGGTAAGCAGAAATGCGCAGCAGCAACGGCGGAAGGCAAAAGTTTGTCAAGCATGACGATGAATAAATTAAAGAGAGAGAGAGAGAAAAAAAAATCAAAATGCTATTGGCAAAATAATGTGAAAAACCTAAACTTGAGTTGTTTAGTACAGCAACAACAACAAAGTTCAAAACAACATAAAAAATGCAACAAAATTGACCAAAGCGCATGCGCAAAGTCGGCTGGCTAAGGAGAAAAACACGTTAGTAAAAGAATTTGTAAAGCAAAATGTTGCAACAACTCCTTATGTATTGGGGGACGGTAAAGAAGCAGCGGCGTACGGTGTGGGAGGCAGTGAAAATATTTTCCATGCTTGACAGTAAGAGTTAAATGGCAAAAAAAGTAAAAGAAAACGAAGAAGGCATATGTCAAGGACGGAAGTTAAGCAAAAAATTTATTAGCATGCGAAGAGTTTTCGTAACTATAGAAATGTGGTAACAGGGGACTGTTTTCGTTTTGCTTTAAATTTCAAGGAATAAAAAAATTTAAAAATTAACTTTAAACTTTTTTAAAAAATACGAGATTTTTTTAAAAAATCATCAAAAGACCCAACTTCCACACAAAAGTTTTTGTCTTCGAAGTCAACTTTGCCGCTGTGCTGGAACCGGAAACACTTTTCCTAATAGTGAATGGTTTCAGAGATATAGGGGGTTTGTAAATTTGACATAAAATGACCAAAAAAAGAAACACGTACTTTTTGATGAGAAAATTTATTTTTCCATGTTAATTAAATGTTGCTCATACGACATGGTGTAAGTGGTTGAATAGGAAATAATTTAGAATTTACATATGGAGCGATTTGTGTGGCATGAGTCAGATTTGCAAGTATGTAACTAATTATTTAACTTGAATATCTCGAAAACCAGAGCTGAACGCAATCTTGATCCGAATTTTGACTAATCAATGTACCTTATTAGATGCGTTGGCTTTTAAATAAATTTTAAAACATAATACGAAAAAATAAAAGCTTTTAATTTTGACAGCTTGCTTTTTATTGAAACGTCCGAAAGGTTTATACTAAAGGGAGCTGTAGCTTTTATATTTTATACAAAGTACTATTCATATACCAACATAACACATTTAACTTTTGATATGTAGAAAAAAAAAAAATGTAGCCTTTATATTTGGCGCCCAACGTGGGACCTAGCAAAAAAACGAACATTCATAATTTATCCAATCATTGAATTGTAAGCTTTCCTTTCAAAATTGAATTCAGGACTTCAAATTAGCTTTTGTTCTATGATATTTGTATTAAGAAATTTACACTTTACATTTGGCGCCCAACGTGGGACCCAGCAAAAAACAAAAGAACACAGCTTAACAAAAAACTAAAAAACATTCATAAGTTATTACAAGTGAATTAATTGTAAGCTTTCCTTTCAAAATTGAATTCGGGAATTCGAATTAGCTTTTTTTCTTTTGATAATTGTAAATAGATTTATTCTTTACATTTGGCGCCCAACGCGGGACTCAGCAAACAAATGCACAGCTCAACAAAAAAACTATAAGAATGTTCATAAATTATCCTATCATTGAATTGCAAGCCTCAACACTAAAATATTAGCTCTTGTAGACAAATCAATTGGCACTTGAAGCTTATTTGTTAAAATTTCAGGTTGTTAACGCCTTAGGCGGCTCTTGAGGAAATTCATAGTTACAAAATACTTTAATACGTCAAGGTGTAATATGAGATATAATTTTTTTCAAGGCTTATTAAATTTTTCAGAAATTTTTCCTTCGGAGGACTTAAGATTAAAAGTTAGTCTCATAGGGATTTCGGTTTTGTGAATCGTCCAAATAAATATTAGGGGAAGAGTGCCGCCGGCGGACATGGTTCGGGTGTGGGCACCCTCTGTAACCTTTGACAGGAATCAAATGCGGCTGTTCTTACAAATGTTAAGCGCGTGTTTTGACAGCACGAAGTTTTTGTGCATATACCGGAGCAAACAGATGCACTTGCTTTGTGCTGAGAATAAAATAATTTTTGAATAAGTGAAAATGAACACAAAAGTTTTTTTCAATCATTTTCCAAGTGCGATAAATCGAAGTAAATCAATCGAAAACCTGAGTGCAGTATATATATATGTAGTAAATTTGTTATCATTTGTGATTCAAAACCGTCCGACATGCAAGATTTCTCCATATATCTTAATAAATTAGTTAATTAATTTTTTATTTTTTTTCAAGCTGTTGATATTTTCTTTTAAAAATAACGATACTGTACAGATCGTAGGTTCAAAAAATTTAGCACAAAAACATAAAACAAAATCACATATATTTGACATGCCCAGTTACAAGAAATGTTTCTCTTTAAATTTTAGCGACTTAAGATTAAAAAATTTCCTAGGGTGTGGGCGGAAATTTATCATAAATGGCCTACAATGCAATTTATGCAAAATAAATGCACTTTTTTCTTCTCTAGATTAATAGCGCTGCACCGTGTGGTGGTGATTTAACAATAAACGCCCTATAATTTAGGCATAAATCACGCTTATTTTCAGAAAGTGCAGCAAACAGAGAAACACATGCGCTTTTGCGCAGTAGAAAAAAAGCAAAAATTTTTAAGTTGCACGATTGCTCCTCGTATGTGAAAAATAAAAATGAAAATTTGCAATTTAGGTTGAGTTTGTTTTCTTATAAATTTCAAAACAAAAAAGATACAAAAATTAAAATAAAATCAGCACGCTTTCAACTTATTATTTATTGTAGTTTTACTGCTTCCCATAGCTATTTTTTTAATAAAAATTAATTTAATTTTATAATTTCAACTGAAAGAAAAGTTTGTATGCAGCTTGTGCCACAAGCAACAATTGTTTTAATTAAATTGCGAGAGATTTGAATAAAACACAATCTGTTATCATCATCAGCTGCTGTGGCAGCAACATTCACAAAGCAACTTTATGCGGCGCTTAATAATCTCGCATATTTGCCACGAAAGTTGTTAAAAAGCTAATGAAGTGTTGATGAATGAATGAATGAATGGAAACAAGGCAAGTAGTAATAGAAAAAAAAAGTGAAAATTCTGCGAGAAAAAATTTATTTTATTTAAAAAAAAAAAATCAATTTGCTTCTCAAAAACTAAATAAAAATAAAAACGAGGGCAGTTTGATAAGTTCGAGCCTTTTTGATTTTCTCGCACAGTAATTTAAAGCCCAACAATGCTATTGTCAACTGTCATCTATTTACTTTTGAGAAAGTTGCGCCGTTTAGTTTATATTTTACAGCCATTGAAAACAGACAATCTTGTGAATTTTAACAAAAACTAAGCATTATGTTTTGCATAAAAGACCATTACCGAAACCAAGAAATGGCTTGACAAATACTGTGGGTACTCTGCACCATCAATATCAATGGTTAGGAAGTGCTTCACTGAGTTCCGTTGGGGTCGTACCAGCACAAGTGACGTCGAAGGTTTAGTTCGCCCTAAGCAAATCTTCGATAAAGTCCATGGAATGATATTGGACAAACGGAGAATGAAAGTGCGTGAGGTGGCTGAGGCTGTAGGCGTTTCAACAGATTTAGCCCCCTCCGAGTATTTTCTGTTTCCAAACTTGAAGAAATGGCTGTGCGGTAAGATATATGGGTCAAATAAAGAAGTCATTACTGAAAGAAATGCCTATTTTGAGGGCCATTAGTAGAAATTCTATTATTTGAAAGGAATACAAAAATTGGAAAAACGCTGAACTAAGTGTATCTTGCTAAAAAGAGACTATATTGAGAAATAAAACATTTTTTTTCGTAAAAATAAAAATTTATATCAAACTACCCTCGTAAATTTATTTATTTTCTCAGAGCTTTTTCTCATATGGTGTTATTTTTCCATTATTTTGATCTTAATTTTCTCAAAATCGGGACCTGATGAAGAATTTTTACTTATGCATTCGTGATCTACTTACTAAGTACCAAAAAAAGCTAGGTATCTGCGAGGCAAAAGTAAAGTTATAATGTGAATTGGCCACCCTTTTTTTAGAAATGAAAATGAGAGACCTCAGTATCACAGAAAGATTTGTGACGCTGCACAAGAAAAGAGACCATATCTTCTTTTACAAAATTTCATATTAAAGGTTAAATAAGAGATAGACACTTAATCAAGTTATATCTCATAAACTGTATAAAGTTATTTCAATGAAATTTGGAATGCAGGTGTCGAACATTAATACCATACTCTAGTCGGAAAAAAGGCGTAGTAGGTGCCACGCCTATTTTTCACGGTTAGAGACTTAATCACGTTATGTCTCCCAAACTACTTTAATGCAATTTTTAAGGTAGATGACGGACAAACATACCATATACTAGTCAAAAAGTGGACGTTATCAGATAACTCAGTCAACTCAATGAACTTTTTAATAAACAAATATATATTAAAGCAATACCTCCTACCCACAAAATTTTGTCACAGAATAGTTCTCCGAAATCTGCATAACATTTCTATGAAAAAAAAAATTGGAGGAACATTCATTAATAAAAACTGTACGCTTGCTTAAATGCCGCTACATAGGTGCCTTGCTTATGTGATTTTCGCATTTCACCGCTGCATGCCGTTTCAAAACAACAAATCATAATTTATGCAGGAAATGCACGTTAGAACGCGCAGCGAGCGTAAATGTGTGAATCGCATAGGCAAGGCGCCTATGTAGCGGCATTTAAGCAAGCGTACAGTTTTTATTAATGAATGTTCCTCCAACTTTTTTTTTCATAGAAATGTTATGCAGATTTCGGAGAACTATTCTGTGTAAAAATTTCGTTCTTATTTATGGTTAGGTATTGTATTAATATCTATTTGTTTATTAAAAAGTGCATTATTTATAAGAAATTTTAAAAACTTTTATAACTTTTGAAATTCATAAATTTCCGTTCAATATTTACGCAGAAATCGCAATTTAAAAAAAGACGTACATAAAAAAATTAAATTTTTGAACAAAAAAAAATTTAAGGCGAAAACTCTTCAAAGAACCACCAAGAAAAGTTTGAGTTGAGCAAGTTAGTTTCAACAGTGTCCGTTTCAAAAAATGTAACTCATATCTAAATGTCAAAGCACAATTATATTTGACGCCATTTCAAGTTATTGCATTTTACGCTCTTAGGTAAGTTTAAAATGGGTTAAATAGTTTCCAAAGCTTCTCTTATACCGTAAGTTCTCTGGAAATATTTTTGATTTTCTGAATAATTATTTTTTGTAAGTTAAAGTGTTTTTCAATAATTTTTTATTCAAAACAAAGATAACAACTTTATAAACTTCATATAAAAAATGGTACTTAAAATGCAAATATTGGAAGATGTCTTTTTTTTTCTGTAGTCAAACAAAAAGTAACTTAAATAGGTGAACTGGTGAATGAACTACAAAATGTTTTATTAAAATAAAACAAATCACAAACAAAAAAACAAACATATTATTTGCAACTAAATTCGCGCTAAATCAAAAGAGCTCAACAGCAGCTGAGCAACAAAAAAAAAAAAAAAAAAAACGAAACGAAAACCGAAGTAAAGATACAACTTAAAGTCAGCTCTTGATATCAATAAAAAGATGAAAAAAAAAAAATAGAAATATCTTAAGCACGCGAATTTAACAAAACACGCATTTGTCGAATACGAGTGATTCAATTTTTACATTTTAACTGGAGGCAAGTGGAAGCATCCATGTCTATAAAAATTTAGTGATTTTTTTTTTTAAACTGAAGGCACTATCACTTGAACGTGTAAATATGTACATTGGTGTGTGTGCGATTGGATACAAAATCAAAGGTGATGGCTCTTAATCAAAAATGTTACGAATTCTAAGCGCCCGAACGCCAACAAATCGCTAATTCACAATTGAATTGATATGACGCAGTAGTAGGTCAGTCGATCGTGCGATTCAGCAGCTTAAAGTTTTTAGCAAATGAATGTGGCGATGATTGCCAGGCAGCACTGTAGGTAGCCAGCCATAAAAGATAGGTACATTGAAGTACGTATATAAGCCAAATAAAACAAAAGAAGTTGTTTCTAGGGGGGATTATACTTAGTACGTCTCCGTGTCTTTAACGGTTAATTTTACTTCATTTAATAGAAAATCATTGGCTACCGGCTTCAAAAACGATCTAGATATCAAATTATTAAGGTTAACGAATTAAAAACTTGTTTTTTTCTTTTTCGCTTTTTATTACCAATTATGGGAGCTCAAGATCTTCTATTTACGAAACTGATCTTGTTTTTTTTCTATCACGTCAGGTATCTTAGCTATCCTCGCTCCAATGTGCAAAAAACGCTATTTTTAGGCATATGGCGTACATCCAGGAATGAAATGAAATGAATTTTTATTTTTAGAAGATAAAGTCCTTTTCCTATGGAACAACACATGATTTCGCATGTGAAAAATTTACTTCAAGTGTGAATGTTTTTGTATTTTTTTAAGTTACTTCTTTTATTCATTAACAAATTTCTTCACTGCGCATGCGTGTCTTATTTATTTGAAAAATAAATAAAAAATGGTACAAAAAGAAAAGTTGAAACGGATGAATGCCATTTTATTGCTATAAGAACTTAAATTTAAACAGTTAACTGTGTGAGAGCGGAAATACAATCAAAATTATAGATCAAAATGATACTGTAAATACCTACATAAAAGTGTATAAAATATATTTCTTTTAGTGAAGCTTTATAACTTTGAAAAAAAAAAAAAAAATTCGTTAGCGAAGTTCTATAGATTTTTGAAGAGAAATTTATTATTTTACTTAGGCAATTATTTCTTTAAATTAAGATACTGTAGCCGAGCTACTTAGCTCAAGAACGAATTCATATGCGGCATTATACCGTTCGGAGATATAAATTTTCAAAAAACTAAAAAAACTGCAAACACAACATTAAGTAGTTTTTTGAAATGCTCATAAATCCGTCAATAGTCAACCAGATCATAAATTTTTTTTTAAAAAAAGTTTTGTTTTTTAAGGAAATTTTTATATAACAAAAAAATTTTTTTAAATAATTTTTTTTTATTAAATTTTCATTTTTAAAACTAAACTGCTATTTTATGGGATCTATTTTTTTTTTTTAAATTGTTTAATTAACAAAAAAGTGAGTGAACTAGCATTGAAATAATCTTCGTTTCACCCCTTAAGGGGGCTCCCACACAAAATTTTGATAAAAATATCAGAGAGCACAAAACTATTCACCAGCGCCCATTAATTTTTCATCTTCAACATTTTGTTCGAATGAAATAACCTCTTTTATCCACCCCCTAAGGGGGCTCCCATACAAAATTTTGAAAAAAAAAATGAAAAAAATTCCTCATTGCCAGGGGAGGGAAAAAATTTTCACCGATCCCCATTAACTTTTTCTCTCCAATAATTTTTCCTAACATATTAGCCCTATTTATCCACAAATTAAGGGGGCTCCCATACAAAATATTGATAAAAATATCAAAAACAAAATCCTCATTGCCGGGAGAGGGAAAAAATGTTTACCTACCCCTATTAATTTCTCCTCTCCAACATTTCTTTCAAACATACTACACCATTTTTGCCACTACTTAAGGGGGCTCTCATACAAAATTTTGATAAAAACATCAAAAAATTTCTTTCGCCACATAGACATTTTCAAATCGGTGCAACAATTAAAAAACTTGAATAGAGGACTAGATTTTAACCTACGCAGTGGAAGTCATTGCCATTCAGCACCACTTAATATCATTATTTTGACAAAAATCTATTTGTGACTGTCGAACAATATTTTGCTTAGAACTGCCAAATAAAGGGTGTTTTTTTTAGAGGTTTGTTTTTCGAATAGAGATAAAACTGGCATTTTGTGGTCAAATCTGGCAACTCTAATGTCATTTATGTTCAGTTTGGTTTGCCATTTCATCATGAACAGGTTGACAAAAGAACAACGCTTGCAAATCGTGCAAATTTATTTCGAAAATAATGGTTCAGTTCGCGAAGTTTACCGCAAGCTCCGTCCATTTTATGGTCGACATAATCGTCCATCAGAGCAATTAATTCGGATAACCATGGGTCGTTTTCGCACTACGTTTACTCTATGTGATAATACGCATCCGCAGAGACGTCGAACAGTGCGCACCGAAGAAACAATTGCCGCTGTAGAGCAAAATGTTGAAGAGGACCCGAATGAATCGATTCGCCACCGTGCACAGCAATTGGAGCTTTGTCCATCAACTTTATGGAAGATTTTGCGCAAAGATCTTGGCTTGCGACCTTACAAGATCCAGCTTGCAATGCGTCGTGATTTTGGTGTATAGGCCGAAAATGAGATTGATCACGATGCTGATTTTCATCGCAAAATTTTGTTCAGTGATGAGGCTCATTTTTGGTTGAATGGCTACGTCAACAAGCAAAATTGCCGCATTTGGAGTGAAGAGAATCCACATGAGACCCTTGAGACGCCATTACATCCACAAAAACTGACTGTTTGGTGTGCTCTATGGGCTGGTGGAGTCATTGGGCCATACTTCTTCCGAAATAATGCTGGAGAGTCAGTTACCGTTAATGGAGACCGGTATAGAGCCATGATAACCGACTATTTTGTTCCCGAATTGGATGGCATGAATGTGGATGAGTTGTGGTTCCAACAAGACGGCGCTACATGCCACACAGCGCACGTCACAATCGATTTATTGAAGGAAACATTCGATGAGCGCATAATTTCGCGGAATGGACCTGTCAATTGGCCACCAAGATTTGATTTGACACCATTGGATTATTTTCTTTGGGGATATGTGAAGTCGCTCGTCTACGCCAACAAACCAGAAACGTTAGGGGACTTGGAAGCCAACATTCGTGGCGTTATTGCCGACATACGGCCCCATATGCTCGAAAAAGTGGTTGAAAATTGGACCTGTAGAATTGGCTTTATTCGAGCCAGCCGCGGCGGCCACATGCCCGAAATCATATTTAAACATTAATGGCATAAAATTATCCTTCCAATAAAGCCAAATTGATGGACATTAAAACGATTTTCTTGTGTTTTATTTCAATTCGAAGTTCTATACCTCTAAAAAAAACACCCTTTATGTGTGCGAAAATGATGAAGAAAGACCATATTTGCAGCTATACGCGTATTCTTGATTACCATCTAGATTCTTTTTCTGCTGATTAGAATGCAAGCAAACCTCGCAATTTATCGTGCCATAAGTATTTTTACATCAAGTTCGCATAGACGAAAAAACAAATGGTACGTACTACTTTATTTCTAATAAATTTTACCAGAATTGTTAGTCAAAATAGTGACAACTCCTCACTGAAGTAAATTTACCTTACCAGAATTTGCGAATACAAACTGTAAAGTTCACAAAAAAAAAAAAAATTAATCGCACTAGGGTTCGAACCGTGGTTCGTCTGTGTTATGGATAGAAACATATACCCTGCACTACTGGCACATATGATGAAGAGATAAATTTGTATACGGGTTAAGCAATTGTCTGTCCAAACAAAAATATTTTTAATAGAATTTTTAAGTCAAAATTTTTATATATTTTTATGATATTTATCTAAAGTAATGTTCAAAGACAAAAAAAATTTGTTTGAAATTTAATTACTATAATTTTTTGACTACTCGAGTGGAGAAAAAATTATGACGCGGATCTTTCTCCGTGTTATTACTGTTTTATAACAAAAATTGTGATTCGAATGATTCAAATTTATCAGGTTAAAGAAATCTGGTCCTTGGAGATCGAAACTTTATGACCACTAATGGAACTGATTACATCAATCCCATTTTAACGTTCTCAATCAATTTTCAAGTGAAAATACCTGAAAGAAAAAGTTTAAGTCCGATTCTGAGTTCCAAAGAAACACTGACAGCTCGAATATTGAGTCCGGTGCAATTGCTGGGGACTTTTCCAATGATTTGAATAGCAGCGAGTCTTTACCCTGGGCGGATAGAAATAGTTCTAATGGGTGGTACATTAGGATGGTAGAAACTGAGATTTGGTGAGTCAGTACTGGAATGGGGTACTTGATGTCAATGATCTTCGGAGCAAAACATAGGTCTCTTTGTGACATAAATATTGATATATGTATCAAACTTTAAGATTGGAATTTAAATGCCGAAAAAATTACGAAAAATGTTAATGCGCGATCTATGCGTTCGGTCAAAAAACAAAAACTTTTTTTCGAAATTGCCTTGATAAAATGCTTCGGATTCTAAGCACTTTTTTCTGGTATAGTCTACTGTGCATTGCACCCATTGCAGGAATAATTTTATCTCTATTTATTGCTTTTGATTTTTCTATAAACAACCCAACTCGTGAAAAATGAATCTTTGTTGTGTATTGTCATGTAAAATAGCTAGTAATTTTAATTAATGTGAAATATGATATTTGCGTAAATTGGATACATTTGAAATTACAACGCAATATGACTTTCAAATATTAAGTACGTATATTATCACCAATAAATACGATACTTAAAAGCATTTTATAATGAAACAATGATTTTTATATTGTTAAAAGCGCATTATACTTATTAAGACTTCCTTCCGTTTTTCTACAAAATTAAAAAGAAATTAAAAGTAAATGTTATAGCGACATTAAGACCATTAAACAGCAGCACGTAATTATTTTTACACAAATTATACTTTATAATTAAAGTGACGATTACTTAATTGAAAAGAAAGTCTCTGTAGAGATTATTTTTTTTTTCTTTTTTCACACATAAATTTTTATTCGCTAACTAGTGATATATATGATAAACTTTGAACGCGATTTCATATCCAGAAAAAAGTTGATACTCCATTAACAAAATATATGCATGGTAAGTATTACATATAGTTTTTATAATTTATTGTAGATTTCGTTATGTACTTTATATTTAAGTTGCTATTGCGCTGTTGTTAGCGACATACAAAGGTTTTGACAACAAATGATGTTAAACGATCTGCGGTTTTCGGTTTTGTCGAAAGATGTTTTTCAATTAGTTTCTATTTAAGTGGTGTTTAAAAAGACTACAAGATTAACTTTACAACTTTCGCAACAAATAATGAAAAACAAAAACAATAAATTAAATTATATAACATGTACACTAGACCGGCCGCAGCTTGTATGGAAAAAAATTAAAATCGGAAATTTATAAATATTTGTTACTAAATATATGAGGTTTGATGTAACAAATAATACCTGAAATTTTCAGCTTGATTTGAATATGCCTAGTCGTGCCTAGTGGGGTCGAAAGTACCGACATATCAAAATTTCCGATGATATGTGGGTACTTTCGACCCCACTAGGCACGACTAGGCATATTCAAATCAAGCTGAAAATTTCAGGTATTATTTGTTACATCAAACCTCATATATTTAGTAACAAATATTTATAAATTTCCGATTTTAATTTTTTCCGTACAAGCTGCGGCCGGTCTAATGTACATACATAAATCACAAGCCTCTCTAAAAGCCTATTCAGCAGCAAAAGTTTCGCATCTGAAACTTATTAGTGCAAAAAGTCCGTAAATCTTCTATTTAATTTGCTCAGTTAAAATTAAGAAGATCATGACAATTTTCATATAAGTACTTGGGCTCTATGTAATAAGTACATGGAAAGAAAAAATATATAAAAATTAACAGTAACAGATTTAGGTATTTGTGCGTCAGGTCAGGAAATACTTGTGTCCAACAGAAAATATTCATAGTTGATTCAGTCATAAACCACATTTTTTTCTATAAAACTAGGTCATTTTAAAACAAATAGAATTTCAGTTAACTTCATTATAATGATGGCAGTGGTGCAGTTGGTTAACCGTCTATCAGATTGTGCATATTTATCACACGAGATAGTTCTCCCCTGGCTCAAATCTCGCCCAATTCTAAACACAAAAAAAAAAAAAAACAATTTTTAAATTTTTTTTTGCATTTACCGGTTTTTTTTATTTTTATTTTTATTGTTTTTTTTTTCTTTTTTAATAAAAGTCAAAACATAAATAAAAAATATAAAAAACAAAAAAAAAAAAAAAAAATTTGAAACAAAAATTGTGTTCCTGGTTCATATTTTTTACTATTGTGTTTGATAATTTTTACTATGCTAATAATGGAATATTGTTTTTAATAAATATTTTAAAGGAACGAAGAATAAATAAAGTTCAGTAATTTTTCACGATTTTCGCCACGTGTAGTTCCACAAAAAAAAAAAAAAAAAATTGTAAAATCAAAGGAAAATGTATTTAAATCAAAAACTTTCCGATACAAAAGGGCGCCAAAGAGGTTTGTATTCAAATCAAAAACAAGAGTTTTAAAATCAAAAACCCAAAAAAGTCGTCGTTTTTAACTGTAGAACGAACTCTTTTTAATCAAATACAAAATTATTAAATTAATGAAATTTTCTTTTAATTCAAAAACATTTAACATTTGTTTTAAAAACAGTGACGTTTTTAAATCGAATACGTTTCCACTTAATTTTAGAACCAGTTATTTTTTTCTGTGTATTAAAAGACCACCACTGTGCACAGTCAAGTACAAATAATTGCATTTCTAACCCTTTAACAACATAATGTTGACTTTCTTGACACTACAGATTTAACTATTTATAAATTTGTGTCGTTGTTGTTGTTTTTTCAACACTATAAAGTATAACTTTGTGTCAATTGCGCTTGAGCAAACGTCAAGGCCAAGTTTAAAGTAAAATACGCAATATTTTTAAGCATGAGTTATGATGATTGCCAAACCAAAGACTCTCAACTTGGCTCAAATCACTAGACCATATAATTTTCATTCATGTTTGCACCTTATTTGCGTTTGTTTGTGTGAGAGCGTGCCTTAAATTTTTTGGTTTTAACATATAATAATTTTGACTTTGAAAATATATGTACTCCAATGTACATGGTGGTTTTATTTAAAATGCAGAATATGCGACAAGACATAATTTTAAATAAAGTGTTACAAGTTTACAACAGAGTTAACGTGTTAAATTAAATTATATTAAAATTGTCACAAAAGCTATAGGGTATCATTTAAATAATTAAAATAAATTATTTAAAATTGAAAATTTTATAAATGCATAAAATGTTGTGCCAACACGGAACGAAAAGTTTTTTAATTTTTATAGCGAAAATCGTTCTAAATTTACTGATCTTCTGAAGTAGCTTAGAAGGAAATATTTCAATATGAGCATAGTAAAAATTATCAAACACGATAGTAAAAATTATTAAAACCCTCTCTTTTGAATATTATTAGGGGACGATGAACAAAACAGCTTGGCTACTCTTTGCCTAGATAGTCTAGTAAAATTTGACTCTAAAGAAATTTCGGTTAAAAAAAAAATATATTCTTTACTTTTTTGCTGGACAGACTAAAAAACTATGTAGTATATTAATTCTGAATTTTTATGCAAATATTGCAGACATCCGTTGAATACACAAATACAATCCAATATATAAAACTACGTTTAAAAAAAGAGTAACTAATAAACATTCACACAGCATAATATTCTAACAAAAATCAGAAAGTTCTATACCCTCAAACTATGTATGAACGTAAGGAGAAGAACCATCTAAATTGAAAAATAAAAATTTATAATGACCGGAAATACGACGACAAGTTATGTTATTATAAAACAGCTATGTATGTGGATAAAACACTGGAACTGCTAACAATACCAACAATAAGCCGTCAGAAGATACGTGCGGCAGCATGGCAAGAGTTACTGTTTGTTCAACGCATATGTCAGCGACATTTAAACCGAATCCAACCCAATACAATAATGGATAGAAACTTTCATAAAAGTATGAATATGTTTGCATGAAAAATTCTGGTTCATTGTTAATTATTAACTATAAATAGGAATAGTGTAACCACCTATGATTAATAAAATGAAGTTGTCTACATCCATGCTTCAATATTAAAATTAATCGTTTAAATTGATAAACGATGATCGATTGCTGCTGATTAAACTACATAATTAAATTGACAAATCAAACCTATTAATACCTATTAAACATTATTAAATATTTTAATAGTAATTAATAATATTGCAAATCAATTAAGATTTCTTTTTAATTGAATATATTTTTACATTTAAATAACAAACAAACGATATTTTTTTGCAGATCTCAGAAACTGATACATCGTTTTATAAATAATGGCCCGCGTTTTAACACACTCCAAGTTCTTAAAACTTGGTTTTTATTACTCTATAACTACGGGCCAAAATTTACCGAATAAGCGAAATGTTTTAAGTGTTGAGAGATGTTTGAGTGTAGAGTTTGTTTAAAATAATGAAACCAAATTTCACATCGACATAGAGCTGAACAATGCAAGTGAAAAATCAGTTCAGTTTCGACAAAGGGATGTGAGACACTTCCCATGTATAAGTAAAGATTTTAAAAATAGCACCCTTATCTTAGTTTGTTTTTGTGTAGAGTTGTTAGTTGAGCTTCTTTTAAATCATGTATTTGGCAGTTGCATACAAACAGTTTAAAAAGAGCTGTTTAAACATAAAAATAACACACATTTTGAGTTGCACTGTATTTACCTACTGTTCTCATGATGGTTCATGTCTCGACTCAAACGTCGAAGCCGCCAGTGTAGAGTTTTGATTGAGACTCAAACCACAAAACAAATGAGAACACTTTGTGGAAAGCAACTGTGGGTCACATGTATGAAATAAGAGGTGTTTTTTTAAGCCCGATAGAACTCGAAATTGTAAAAAACAACACAAAAAATTAAACTGTAATCAAAACTTTATTTTATTCGGAAGATCAATACATGGCATTTACATTTGAAAATTATTTTGGGCGAAACAAATGTGTTATTTTTACAATTTCAAGTTCTATTCGTCTTAAAAAAAAACACCCTTTACTAGTCAGAACTATGACCGGGTCGAAGTTTAGGTTCATCCCGAAACCGACCCAAAAGTTAGGTGGACTCTTTAAAACGATATTTGCATCATTTTTTCTTTTTTTTTTTTTTCTTTTTTTTTTCATTATGAGAATAACCAGTGGAACAATTTTGATTCTACTGAAGATCTATTTTGGCTAAAAAAAAAATGTTTTTGTTTGGGTCATAACTTTTTTTTTTCATCAGAAAATGAATACCCAAGAGTGCTTTTTTAGATAAAAATTTTGTTCTTATAAAAATATTGGCGTTTAAAATTTTTTTTTTTTTTGGGCATATATAATATTCGGTTCCAAAAATCGATTTTTTACGTTTTTCAATGACGAGAGGTCGGAAAAACGATTTTTTACTCAAAAGCATGGTAACTAACGAAAAAAATGTCTAAGGCAAAAAATGCTTGGAATTGTCCAAAGGATACGAGTGAATTTTTTGTGCTGTTTTATATTTTTGTCAAAACTTGGTCAAACGAATAAAAAAAAACAATTACAAAAATTCTGATAAAATTCACACGTATTCTTTGGACAATTCTAAGCATTTTCTGCCATATTACCTTTCATCGTTAGATGCCTCGCTTTTGAGTAAAAAATCATTTTTTGACGGCGTAATTGAAAAACATAAAAATATCGATTCTGGAATGCGAATATTATCTATATAACCAAAAAAATTTATTTTTTTAAACGCCAAACTTTTTGTAACAACATAGACTTAATTTCTAAAGAACTATAGGGCATCTCTTTTGTTAAAAAAAAAGTTATGACCAAAAAGTAGAATCAAAAGTGCTCCATTGGTTTTCTCAGAATGAAAAGAAACATGAAGAGTCCCTCCAAATTTTGAGTCGGTTTAGTGATGATTTTATTTTGCTTCATACAAAATCGACCCGGTCTAATGTACATACTTTCATAGTTTTAGAAGTCACCTCTTTTCATTTTAAGCTTATTTTGGGCTCCTTTATAAAATATAACTACATACATATATGTGTATGCATATCGTATCACTGATTGCGCTGAAACTTTTGACATTGTACTTTTTTCGATTTGACTAGACACTTATCTTTTTATTTTGCCCGAAACCGGTTTTTTTGACCTGAGTGCTATATAACAAAATTGATGGGATTTTAATTTTGTCAAGCTTAAACAAGACGGGTGCAGCAGAATACTCATAGCTTCGGTTCCTAATGATTTTAAAGTAGTGTGGTTTGTTTCATAATCATGCAAACCAAAGAAAAATTTTTTGCGATAAAAATGTAAACTCAAATATTTCAAAAAGCCGGTTTTTTCTTTGTTCAACAGGACACTAGGTCTTGATATTGAGTCTTGGTCATTAACTCTTGGTCTTGAAAAAGTTTTTGAAGATTGTTGAGTATTTAAAATTTCGAAACCTTATTTTTCCAAAGAAGTTGGGTTTTTAATATGCCAAATTTCGAATTGAGGCATGATTTTATTTTCGAAAAGGGCGTGAAACACCTATTAACTAAGGACTGCGTTCGATAAAATTGTCCGATACAAATTCAAAAAATCTATGGAACTAGTAGTCCGATTTTAAAAGTTAGGCTCGTTCTTGAACCGCCATTTTATTATCATTTCTATAATATATCCAGAATTTTAATATTTTTTTTTTACAAATTTTCTTGTAAAATTTCTGGCACTCTTTCCATTTAAGATTTTATGGTATTATTTGATAACTTTCTAGGTACTGAACACAACTTTTCTCGAAAATTTTTAGCATCCTTGGCAACTTTTTATGTTGGCTTTATCTCCTTTTTGACCAAAGCCCAGTATCTTTCAATTGGCCAGAGTTCTTGACAGTTTGGAGGATTTGCTTCACGAGGCACCAAAATCACATTATTTCTTGAGCACCCCTCCAAGGCCATTTCACGATAATGACAAGATGCTAGATCTGGCCAAAAGAAAGTGGAAACTTCATGCTTTCGTAGGAACGGCTTAAGTTTTTTTTCCAAGCATTCCTTAATATAGAATTCGGAGTTTACTGTTCCAGTGGTTACAAAAGAATTGCTCCTTTTGCCACAACTGCAGATTGCTTACCAAACCAAGAAATTACGAGGAAATTTTGACTGCTTTTTTGACTTAAGATTTTCGTCCACATTCCCCCGCGAGTCTACAGTGTAAAATTTTTGGCCTGGAAGCTGCGTAAAATCGGCTAAAACATATGTTTCGTCGTCCGTGATGCAGCATTCGAATTTTTGGAAAAAATATTAATTTTTCATTTTATGGCGTGCTGTTTTGCTTTCGTGTTCTTCATGGCATTCCTGTCAGAAACTTTTTGTACCTTAAACGTCTCCAAACCAACCTCCTTTATGGCCTTGCGAACTAAAATCTCGGAACACTTTACCTTCTGTGCCAGTTTTCTGCATGAAATGTTGGGGTTCTTCTTTAAAATTGTAACGAAGTTCTTCTTTTTGTTTTGGTCACGGAAGCCTTTTTTCTTTTACGGAACCTGGCTTTTGAAAGACATCCAAGTCTTCCTTAAATTCTTTCAGAAATCTTGATACCAATTTCACATTAATTTTCCCATTCCGAGCAATTCTACTTGTAGTCCACCGCGTGTGGTCTTGAAAAAATTTTATTATTGACTTTCGAACTTCTAGCACGTTTGCCATTTTTAAGTAAATATGACTGACTAGGGACAAAATTTTAAAACCATAGTTTTTGGTACATTCATTTCAAAGCCTACTGCGAAAAAAAATTTTAAATTGAGTAATTTGAAAACAAGTTATTAGATAAAATGTATCGGACAATTTAATCGAACGCAGTCCTTATAAATTACCAAGACTGAAGTCTTGGTCTTGAAAAGATATAAGCGTCTTGGTCTTGGTCTCGAAAAATTACCAAGACTGCTCATTTCTAAGAGTTTGTAATAGCGAAGTCCGTTGAACGAACGCATACACTGCTTTCAAGCAAATGTGATACATTTTAAAACTAAAATTCTATGGTTTACCAAAAGTTCTTTAGTATTTATTGCATGAATTGATTTTTATTTTAAGCTCTTCATTTATTTTTTTCCATTTTAATATCTTCTTCATAATTTGTATCATTTTTTGATTTATATATATTTCAAGTGTTTCTTCTACTGTTGGTCTGTTGAAAATGATGCAATTTGATTTGTTGTTGTTTTTTATGTTACATTTAGGTATTTTTATTGTGGTTTTATTATTTCTTATTTATTAATTTTATTTTTAAACAGGTTTTTTCAGCTTTGTTAGTCTATTGACTGATTTTTTCTAACTCTTTAATGTCTCTTCTTTATTTTGTATTTACTATGTCATTTATTAATATTTCATCTTCTTTATGTTCAAAATGACTCTCAGCTAGGGTTACCAGATAAAAATTGTGTTGTATTTGAACATTCATTGAAATTCTATTTCTCTTTTAAAAGCTGAGGAATTCTTTGCAAAAAGCATTGCTTTTTGTGTGTAATTGTTGTTTCCTTAATTTTACTAATTTCTTTGTTTGAATTTTGTCTGGACCATATTCTTTTCATCGGAACTGAAGGTAAAGATAAATTTAAAACACTTGGCAACCCTACGCACAGCCATGTTTTTATTCGCAGAAATTATCTTAATTATTATTTTTTTTTTTTTAAATTAATTGTTTGCAGTACAAATTATTGTTGCGAAATTTACAAAGCCAAAGTATCAATATTTTGCGATTTTACGCCATAAGTAAATTTTAAAAGTAAAGAAGACGTGACAGCAATAGCATGGGTTTTATTAACTATTTTTAAAATTTTTATGAAGGTTGAGTCCGAGAAAAAAAATCTAAAGATCGTGCAAATTTTGAAAAATGTTGGTGAGAAAGCAAAGGAAATAGCTACATATCTATAAGAATTTCGATGGACAATCATATAGGTCGCGACATAAGATATTTAAGGAAAGACTACATCACCACAGCGCAAAATAAGAGGACAATGTGCCTGTACGGTAAATCTATCAAGTTACCTATTAAAATGGAAAATATTGTATGCATTCTTATAAATTACATTTAAATGTAATTTTAAACAATACAAAAGTAAAACAAACGCAGTAAAAAGCGTAAAATTTTTGAAAGAGATACGTTCTTTCTTTTTACGCACAAACATTTGAACATTCACCAGCAGCCAAGTAGAAAAAATCTAACTTGGTTGCTGCTGCTGATATTTGACCCGTAAATATTTCCTGATTGTTCTTCTGTGCAAGTTGTATCTGCCACTTTAATTTCATTTCTTTTATATGCTAAATAGCAACAATATCAAGGCATTACATTCCATTTCGTTTTATTCTTATTGGAAGATAGAAAACCTTCTTGAAGGTTTCTTTCCCCCTTTTGATTGGATTTATTTGTTTTTTCCTTCTTTACTTTTAATTAAACCGGTTTTTTTTTAAATATTTTTCATATTTCTTTGGCCATTTCGTCGATATTTTTGTATCTTTCTGTGTATTTTAGTAAAAATATCTGAAGCGCATCGCAGAGGGGGAAGAACGTGTGCACTGTTGTGATGCACAACCGCAAACGCGTGTTTTTTGTTTTTACTGAAGGAAATCAGTAAAGAAAACACTGAGACAAAATGAAAAACACACAATAAAATACAAAAAACAAAAGAAAATACGCGCGACTGCTGCTGCATTCATTGGTAGCTGCTAACAAACGGCGGCTGATGATGATGATGGTCTGTTGCGTTGACCATGGTTAAGATCATAGCAGTGTTCTTCTTCTTCTTCGTCTTGGTTGCAGTTATTGGTGCTGCTGTCCAACTTCTTGCCACATGCCTTGCCAACTGTTTTCTTCCTTTTTTTTTGTGTCTGACTTTTGTGATGCGCTCGGGGCGGTCGGTCCTTGTAAGTATGTTTGTCTATGCAATCTTTGTATGTCCTACATTTATGCATCCAAGTAGGTGTTATGTATAATAAGTGACCTAATTTAAGTATCAAAATCACTTAAAAAATTATTTTGAATTTAGGGATTTTTCGGCATTTTCTATTTTTATCCAGATTATTCAACTTTAATCTAACTCCTTATTTTTCGATTTTTATCGATTTATCGATATATTTCAATATATATAATTTTTTACCACTTTTGAAGTGCTTAACTTTTTCGACAATTTTCGACTTATATAAATTTTTCTGATGATATTTAGGTTTTCTGCAATTGAGTTATAAAATTTTGTTTCTGATTTATTCCGTACTTCTTAATTCTTCTTGTTGGCCACAAAAGCAAAGGTAATTGACATTAGCTATTTAATGAAATATGAATCTGGTACTTATTGACCAGACGCATATTTTCTAATATTCGAAGGTCTTAACTAATGATCCAATTATGAACAGTGCTGATATCCCTTTTAAAATACCAGAACTGTGTTCTCTGGTTGTGAAAAGGATCAATTTCAGTATTGAACTCATTTTCCAAAAAAAAAAAGAATTAGGGTTGGCACTCTCTGGTATTTACCGCCTCATATGTGAAAATACCCACGAAAATCTTCCACGAGAGCTTTCCGCGATAAAAATTTTCCACCAGTACCAGAAGATTTCTCCTTACACTCTTCTGGAAGATCATTGTAAATCAAACATCTTCGCGATGAATATAAAACTCTTCCAGGCGAGTTTTGCGCGACAAAACTCCAGCGCGAGAAACAGAAAATTTTTCTTTACACCCTTCTGGACTCTTAGGGCTCAAAGCGGTTACTAAGAGGGGTCGAAGACGACCCTTCCCCATCGATTGGAGCAATAACATTTTTTTCAAAATTGAAAATGTTTGCTGGGTAGTATAACAATTAAATTCACTACACCAAAAGCGGCATCTAATTTAATGAAATTAGCAAATTAATGAAATTAGTAAATGCATAAACCACACCCCAAAAGTATGCAGTGCCGTCGAAGAAATTGAGTACACAGTAACAAAAATACATTTTAGAGGTAACTGCATGAGGTGAATTCACTACGTGGTGAGAATATTAAAGAAACAAGAACAAAGGTTATAAAGTCTCAAACGCCACACAGCGGTTTAGAATGCGATTCTACCCGGTGGTAAGTCTTTCCTGGTTATTTTAAAAAATAAAAAATATCAGCTTTTTTGTTTATAGGATCGGGTCGGTCGTTGGTTTGAAATCTGGAAACCATTTTTTTTTAATAAAAATAGAGGATCCAAAATGGCGGACAACTTCTCCAAAAAATTATCATATCGCCATAAAATTGTGACTACGAGGTTTTAGAGGTCAGTGATTCCAATTTCGGGATCACTTTTTTTTGCAAACAAAGTGGTGGATCCAAAATGGCGGGCAGTTTCTTAAGAATGATTATTTCTCGACAAAATTGTAGCTAGAGAGGGGTTTTTGAGCTCACTGATTGAAAATTATGGATAAAATTTTTCAAAAACAAAATTCCGGACAATTCCGGTTTATATGGACGGTAGGCATGTTCTTGATCCGAACACGCCCATTTTCAACTAAGATACTAGATACTTACGATGATATTAAATAATATTGTTTTACTAGAAATATGTATTTCCAAAGTTATGACAATTTCAAAATATTGTCCTTGATCCGATTACGCCCATTTTCAACTCATAGCTAGATACTACTAATTGTATCTCAGGTATCAAATATTATTGTTGTACTTTATATATTTCCAAAGATTTAAAATGTTGAACTATATGGGAGATGGCCGTTTTATTGATCCTATTATGCCCATTTTTAACAAATGACTAGATGGTACCCATACTATCTCAGATAGATTCCGAATTTTATTGCCATACCTTAGCCGGGGTCGGTCTCCATACAAAAAAAAAAAAGTTTGGGAAAACTGCCGACTATTTGAATGCTTTACTTGAGACAATATATATTTTTTTTTACCATTCTAAAAACAGATTGTATTTTTTCCATAACTGATGTCTGAAATTGTCTTAAATCCATATGGAAGTATATATGTACATCCAAGTGGTTCTCTTAGACTTTCTCTGCTAAAGCTTTTAGTATGGGATATACAATGGGCCCTTTCTCGAGGTCTAAGTTAATGATGACAACATGTTCATCTCCCGGATCTAACCTAACCTAACCTATGTCTGAAATTCAGAATTTTTGTTTATTTTTTTCAAAAAAATTTATCTATTTGAGTTTCCAGCTGTTAACCTCACTTTTTTCAGCAAAATGCTAGGTTTCCTTAAAACCAAGGGACCTAAGCAAAAATCTCATATGACGTAAAATGCTTAGAATCCTACAAAGAATTGGTGTGAATTTTTTCAGAATTTTTTATACCCTACACCCAGGGTATATTCACTTTGTCCTTCCGTTTGTAACGCAGGGAAGGAGGCGTGGCAGATATAGAAAAGTATATATATTCTTGATCAGCGTCACCTCCTGAGTCGATATAGCCATGTCCGTCTATCTGGCTGGCTGACTGGCTGGCTGTGTGTTGAAATACACTTTTTGGAAGAACTGAACAAGATATTTCAATGAAATTTGGTACACTGCCTCCATCGCCAAAGATAGCTCGGGGGATTGAAAATGAGCGAAATCGATCAAAGGACACGCCTACCGCCCATACAAAAAATATATTTAAAATGCAATTTTAGGAGTATTTTTCACGACAATGCAACCAAAATACGTATAAATACTAAGAACTGTAAGCGCAAGCTCTGAGAAAAAACTGAGCAAATTCGGACAAGAGGGCGTGGCACCTCCCATATAAGCAAAAGCTTCAAAACGCTATACTGAAATCGTTTTATGAGATATTAAAACCAAATTTGACTCAGACACTAAGAATCATAAATGAAAGCTCTCAACAAAAATTGGGTGAAATCGGACAAGGGGGCGTGGCACCTCCTATATGAGCAAAAGTTTCAAAATGCTATACGGAAAAAGTTTTTTGAGATAATCCAACCAAACTTCACTCAAATACTCTAAGCAAAAACTAGAGGAACTCGGACAAGAGGGCGTAGCACCGCCCATATGAGCAAAATTTTAAAAATACTGCAGTGTAGGGTATTAAATGTTTGGCCTGGCCAAATTTTACACACTTACTAGTTTTTTATTTTTTTGAGTTTTGATAAATTATAAAATTATTTTTTTTTTAGAAAAAGTCACCTACTACTAAGTTTCTAGTTGGGTTAGTGGTTGGATTTCATCGCTTTTTAAATCTGTAAGTTCTTTCACTAGGTTGCTGCATTTTCGTTTGGAATTCCCTTTGAGACATTTTATATATTTTTTGTTGTTGCTATATTGTTGCTGACTTTCGTTTTATACAGAAATCAATTTTGAAAGCCGATTAGATCGTGTTTTTTTTACATAACTTCATTCTTTTGTGTTCTAACTTTCTGATTTGGATTAATTCTTTTTTTTCTTCTCATAATCTGTTTTGCTTTTCTCTTGAAATCTTTACATCCCACCATTAATCTGTCTTGTTTTATAAATTTACTTTAAAATTCTTCAAAACTTTTTGATTTAATCAGAAAATTGATTAACCTATGTTGGTGCATTATACAATTAAGTATTAATTCAGGAAGTTTAAAATTGATTTTAACCTGAAAATAATAACAGATTTTAGATAGTATAGAAGACAGCAGACAAGAGCATTTTTTCTTTTAATTTGATGAGTGTTCGCCTCTTACACTTAATTTTCAGATGTTGAATGTCCACTGAAGGATTTAATGAAATTGTTCTGATGTTGTTTTAATCGATTAGAACAAGGAAATTAACTTTAGTGTCTAGAAACCGATGCAAGCTTGCCAAAGGAGAATGAACAAATTGACTTCAAACTGTGATTATTACTTCTCGATGTCTTAAATGGTTAAAGTTTTATTTCAAAAATTTATGTTTAATGAATTTTATTAAACTCTCTACTTCGTTTAATAAGAACAAAGAATACATGCTGTGTATTTAGTAATGTTGCCATATATACAACTTGTTCATTTTTTTAAGATTAAGCTTCTTTATGCCTCTAAAACTAAAGACGTATAAAAAGCTGAATGATCAGTTTACATCAACAACACATGAATGAATGGATTCTTAATTCAATAAATAAAAAATAAAAGAAATAATAAAACGAAAAACTGCAATATAAGACTAGAAAGCATTAAATTCTATACACTAGTACCACCATAGCAATATAACCAACGACAGCAACAACTAGATTGCAGATCTTATAGTAAATACAAGTCCATATACGGTACGGACCAGTCTTACTCGTAATTTAAAAAATGAAAAACATTAAACATTTCAAATTGTGTGCAATGAAAGCACGTAGGTAGACAGTGTAATACGCAGAAGTCGATGCCAAATATGGCATAGCCAGCCAGCCCTAAGTCACATAAACATAAAGTTGTGTCCACTACTGGCAATGATGCAATGCAATGAATACAATAATGAACGGTGGAAAATTTATAAAGCAATAAGGCTATTTGGAATGAAACTTTTCTTTTTAATAAGGGCATAAATTTTATCTTTCCAAAGTTACTGCTTTAAGATACCAAAAGCTTTTTATATTAGGCTTGAGTTTCACAATATTTAATAAAAAAATTTATGAACTCGTTATATATTGGTGTGGTTTAACTATAATTCATGTCAATTATCGATTTTTGTAGAGTGTTGTGGTTTTGATGAAAAATTAATAAAAATAATATTTTCACAAATTAGCGATTTTGATTAAAAATAAATAAATAGTTTTAAGTTTGAATGAATTTAAAAAGAAAGTGTAAGCACTCGCAGCTTGATATTTGATATAATTATGTTTTCCTTTGTTAGTACAGAAAATAATATGAAGTCATATCAAAAAGCATCAAAATGAAAAATATGGCTGATAAACGTATACGTCAAAAAACTACAACAAAATAATTATACAATATAAAAAAAATTTCGAAAAACTTTATCATTTTAAAAATATACGTAGGGCACTACTTATATTTCGGGAATAGCAAATAATAAACAAAAATTTTTAAATGAAAATGGCTTTATTGTTTTTCAAAATATTCTCCTTGCATTCGTTCAAACCATTTGTCATAGCAGTTTTCCCATTCCTCTTGAGACACCTCCAAAACATGATTTTTGAACGCTTCAACTGCTTCTTCGGCGCTCGTAAATCGTTGAACACGCAGTTTACCTTTCATGTTCGGAAACAAAAAGAAGTCATTGGGTGCCAAATCAGGACCGTACGGAGGATGAGTCATCAATTTGATGTTTTAACTGCTCAAAAATTAACCTGTTTCACGAGATGTGTGAGAGCTCGCATTGTCATGATGGAGAATGATTCGTCTTCGGGGGTTGGTTTTACGGATTTCTCCGAAGACTTCCGGCAAACAAATGGTCATGTACCACTCCGTCCCACTGCTCAAGCGGAACAGTGACCCATTCGGCCGAAAAAACAGGCGACCATTTGCTTCGCAGTGTTTCTTCCACGAACAAATGTTGTTGGATTTAGCTCGTCTTGGAATACACGCACGGTCGATTGCTGTTTTGTTTCCGGCTCATACTCATATATCCTTGATTCGTCACCTGTCACAATCTTATACACGTTTATCAGTTCATGCACTGCATCGATGTTTTATGCCACAACAACCGATTTTGGACGACCTTCACGGAATTCGTCGGTGATGGA
The DNA here is from genome assembly GCA_951812925.1 of Calliopum simillimum. Lineage (NCBI taxonomy): Eukaryota > Metazoa > Arthropoda > Insecta > Diptera > Lauxaniidae > Calliopum > Calliopum simillimum. The sequence continues at coordinate 22,892,180 of OX638372.1, forward strand.
ACTCCGACCACAATTGAATTCACTAAACCAACCATATGATGGTGCTTCATCGACACATTCTTGTTGACATAATCCACGTCGAAAGTTGTGAAAAATAATCCAACGATAACCATTTCTTGAAATTTCCATTTTTTGACCAAATTGATTTTCTTAACTCACTGGAAACAAAACAAATAGCACTTGTACATCAAAACGTTGTAAGTACGTTTATGCTAAAAAATGTCAAACTTTTTTATGGTGTTGGCAGATTTTAGCTATTGACATTAGTGTTGCCAGTTCCCGAAATATAAGTCGTGCCCCTCGTAATGAAAAAGTACGTTAATGTTGCAGAAATTTACAAAAGTCAAGTATTACGAAAATAGAAAAATTTCTAATAATATCGAATGATGCCCAAAAAAGTCATATAATATCGATTAACTTCATAAAAGTCTAACAATTTCATATAGTAGCCTGTTTCACCGAGGATTTATGAAGTGATTTAGCCGTAACTCACCTTATTCAACATGCACGGTGTCGAAAACTCATTTTGAATAAAAATTTATATAACCCCATTTTTTTTTATACACACTGAAAAAACTATTTTTAAAATCTTTTGTTTACTATTTTTAAAAAAGAGGTCGAAAAAACGGAACACTTGAAAAAAAAAACACAACAAACCAAAACAAAAATAGTCATTTTCGATGTAGTTGTTGGTGCTGAGTCCGAATCCGATCTCAGAATAGCTCTATTATGTACGGCTTTTGAGATATTCTAACCAAAAAGTTCAAAAATCCGATTTTTGAGAGTTCTAGGTCCGTTGGGAATGTTTCTGGAGTTCTTTAACAAAATTCGAAATAGTTCTGCGAAATTGGTCCAAAAATCGGAGGTGTACCGTTTTCTGTTCAGCGTCATGATTTTCACGTAGAGGAGTTCTGATAACAATTTCGAGCTCTTAAGAAAGAGTTCAGCAGTTCTTTATACTTTTTTTTTTTTGGTGTAAAAAAAAATTTCTAACAAAAAAAAGTTTTGATTACAGATATGGATAGTGCTCAAAGAGTTCTAAAGAAGTAACATTTTTCTGAAATATTCGTACTTTTCATTTTAATCGAAAATCAAAAAAATTTTCGGTTTTCTCCTAACCATTCGAAAATGAAAATTTTATCGTAGAGTTCTGTTTGGAGTTCTAGGTTGTGCTCGAAGAGTTCTTTACAAAATATTAAGTAAAATTTTTGCAAAATATTAGTACTTTTCATTTTGATCGAAAAATTAGAAAAAAAAAATGTTTTTTATTGGACGCTCATCAGAAGTATTTCGTAAGTGCTTAAAAGCACTTTCGGTAGTATATAATACATATAGTATATGTACAATCTAACACTAAACAATTTAATAAATAGAATTTGTTATTTTGTTTTTTTGCATGCTCATCACGTTTCAAACTCAGTTTTGCCGGCCGGTTGAGTATCCATTACAATCTGAGTAAAAAAAAAAAAAAAAACAACAGAAGCAAAAATTTTACCCACTGGCAGCACAACAGCAATTTAGTGACGCGCCGCGTCCATTGGCGGTAATCGTGGTAGCTCTGTTGTGCGCTGCATGACTACAAAATTGCAATAAACTTTTTTGATGACTCAACTTTTTTCTATGGAATTTACGAGCGCAACCAACTCATATGGCAAGCAGCGGTTCTGTTGTGGTAACAAGATGCTTCGTTTTAGCAATTTCCAAGTGGTGACTTCACAAAATATGGCACAATAAAAACGTAATGTTATGAAACCTAAGAATCAATTCTATAATTTCAATTAAAACCTTTTATTAAATGAGGGTACTTGGTCATATTACATACAAACATAATTGTTTCATTGGTATTTATAAACAACTAGGTTTTTGACAAGTTTAAAAATCTTGAAAAAATCTAACAATGTTAAATACAAATCTATAGCCGTGTTCAGGATCCTGAGCATTTAGACTTGCAAAGTAGCAAAATAGCAATAATTTCCACTTGATTGTGGGCAATATTAAAAGTATAAATATTGCAAGATACGAAAAAATGTATTTCTCTGAGGAAATCGTATGAGCAAAGAGAATGAGAGCATAAGCAAAAAATTTTTATTTGAAAAATGACATGATATTTTTATGCTATAGGTTTTTAGTATAGAAAATGTAAATGTAAATTCAATCCCATATATTTTATTGTTGTATAGCAAAATTTTTCAACACTTATTTACAAATGCTATGATGCAAGACCTTTTGCACCGGATCGTGAACATGGCTAATATAAATTTGTCCTACCTTTTTTACTATGTTACAAATGAAGCACGACTTTGAATTATACACCATTAGAAAGGTATTTGTGTGTTAGTGTGCACAAAGTTAAAATTATTTTTAAAAAAAGTCATTATTTGCAAGAATCGAAAATTCCATGCATTTTTCAACTTAGAAAATTATGACAAAAAGGATGTTACAGCAACGTAACCATCTACACTTTTCTATTTTGTACCAAATACCAAAAAAAAAAAGTATCTGTCCAAAAAGTAACCAAATTCTTTAATTCATTTGTGGTCAAATTTTGACCATTGGCGTTCTAGTAATGTTAAAAACATCCAAAAATTCTTAAAATTTCGTAAAATTAAAAAAGAACTAATGCCTTGTAATCAAATGAATTTTTTTTTTCTTTTTTTTTTTAAAGTGAAATAAGTCCAAACAGAGGCAGAAGTAATGTCATACACATTTTGTGCCATAAAAATCGGTTATTTGACCGATATCATGTTTTCTACTTAATGCCATCGATTTTACACAATGAAATAAACTTTTTGTGAAAACAGAGTCCAATTTTATTCATTTCTAACAAATGTCAGCCAATTCAAATTACGACATTACTTTTTCCATTCATGACCTTTATCCAATAACTCCGTTGGTTTTTGCTAGTTTCGAAAAATGGAACTAAGAAAAGTTGTTCAGAATGGTCCCAAGAATCTATATTTTCTGGTGTTGTACCGATTCCCAACCACCAAGTATATGTAGCAGGTTCCATGCGCTCTTGTCCAAATTCACTTAGTTTTTGCTCAGAGCCTGTACTAACTATTACTAGTATCTATGCGAAATATTGTTGCATCAAATTATAATTGCACTACATTATTTTGAAAACTTTCAGTGTATGGGAGGTCCCACGCCCTCTTTCCCGAATCAAACAAATTTCTGATCGTAGCTTGCACTTACTAGCCACAGTTTTGAAACAGCAGTTTAAATAAAATTTGGCTGAACTCGAACAATTATTTTGTCTGGCGCATCTTTGACTCAAAACTAACAACCTTTTAATATTTTTGACATAAGTTGTCCCGGCCCATTTTTTTTTTTTTGCCGACATTTTTCGGATTTTTAATACAATTTCGATCGGAAAAATAGATTTTACTCAAAATTAAGGTGTCTTACGAAAAAAATGTATTTGGCAAAAAATGCTAAGCATCATCCAAGAAATACGTGTGAATTTTTTTTACCATTTTTTGAAAAATTATAAAATGTCCCAAAAAAATTCTGAAAAAATTTACACGTATTTCTTGGACGATGCCAAGCATTTATTGCCTAATACACGTTTTTCGTAAGACGTCTTGGTTTTGAGTAAAATATGTTTTACCGATCGAAATTGTTAGTTAGTTCGATAAGTAACAAAGGATGCATTGAATTGTATTTGTGAATAAGTACACTGCGTATTATTATACATAATAGCCCCACTGATATGATTGTATCACCCGAAATTTTGAATGAGATATCGACAACATTTTTGTTTCATTTACTTTCGCTAAGTCCGCATCTAGAATCCATTTTTCTCTATCAGGTCTATGATCTGTGTTTCTCTATCAGACCTGGGATCCACGTTTACCTTGCTTTAATGTGCAGAAAACGCTATATTCAGACTCATATCGAATAGCCAGGAAGTAGTGTAATTCGATTTTGTCAATGGAATCAAATAGCCATAATCTTTGTCATTAAACCTTATTCTTTAACTTTTAAGCTTAAAACTTTAAAACAAGCCTGAACTCGGGTTGTTACGGAGGTGGTTTTACCGGAACCGTGGTTGGAACCGAATATTCTGAAGTTGATTTTTCGGAGTCGGAATCGGAACCGAAGCCAATTCATTGCTTTCTATAACTTTGAAAAGTGCAAGTTTTAAATGAACCTTCGTTATATATTGGGGTCTAAAAACTTCGGAACCGAAGTCGGAGTTCAAAATCAAGCGGAATTTCTGACCTTTCGGAATCGGAACCGAAGCTCCGTAACATCACTAGTCTGAAATAACATTTTCTACACTTTAGAGCACGGATTATGCTTTATACGCTAATAGAGAGTCACAAACTTGATTGAGAAAAATATATTCTAGATCAACCAAAAAAGTTATAGTGATTTTATTCATAATTGTGTCTTCTCAATTTGTTGCATTGAGTTGTTGTTGATAAATTATTTTCATTATACGCAGTTTCTTTCTGTGATTTCATCACTCCAAGTAAATACTACAAAAACTTTTATTTTTTTTTTAATTTGATCCCAAGCCGCACATTTTGTTTATAATGTGGGTGGCAATATTTTCCTTACAAATAACTATAATTCTCAATTTTTATTTACTGACATTTTATGAATTTTACATTCTATTACTTATCTATTTTCAGATAACATCTACTTTTTTTTATATTGTTAAGTTTTTATATTGTTAACTATTGGGTGTACAACTTAAAAACCGGAATTTTTTAGCGAAATTTGATGCTTTATTGTAAAAAAATGTTACAATATATTTTATTCAAAGTATTGTCCATTGGAAGCTACAACATTTCCTCATCTTTCAGGCAATTTATGAATTCCATCCCAAAAAAATTGCGCCGGCTTGGCGGCCAAAAATGAATCTATCCAATTTTCGATATCTTGAACTTAAGTGAAGCGTATTCCTGATAGGGCATACTGCATCGATCGGAACAAATGGTAGTCTGATGGCGCCATGGATATTTGGCTTCGAGGTTGATTTGGCTGGTTAGCCGGGTTTCACGTATAACTTTTTGCGCTTGGGATTGTCATAATGGATCCATTTTTCATCCTCAGTCACAATCCGATGCAAAAATGATTTGTTTTTATGGCGCTCAAGCAGCATTTCAGACATACAAAAGCACCGTTCAACGTCTCTCGGCTTCAACTCATAGGGGACCCAATTACCTTGCTTCTGAATGTATCCGGCGGCTTCAAACGTTTCGAAATGGCTTGCTGAGTCACTCCCAACGATTTGGCAAGCTCGTCTTGTGTTTGATACGAATCCTCATCGAGTAGCTTCTCTAATTCTTCGTCTTCATACTTTTTTGGCTGTCCTGGGCGTTCTTTGTCTTTGATGTCAAAATCGGCACTTTTGAAGCGTTTAAACCATTCAAAACACTGTGTTTTTCCTAAAGCATCGTCGCCATAAACTTCTACAAGCAAACAATGACTTTTGGCAGCAGTTTTCTTTGCAAAAAAATGACCCAACAGAACCTCCCGTAAATGCTGTCTTTTTCTCGAATTTTCGAAGTTATTCATCGTGAAAAATAATAATGATGCACACAAGATAAAATTGTTTTGTTGACTGATTTTGACAGCTGTCAAATGTACCTTCAAAATGACATATATATAAAGTTTGAGCTTTCACGATATTTGTTAGTACGGACATCCACCGTCAAATTCCGGTTTTTAAGTTGTACACCCAATATTTTTTATTTCGAAATGATTACCTTGAGCCAAATTGTTATTTTCACATTCTTCGGATGCCTCCACAAATTATAATAAACTCTTTATGATCAGAAACAATTAACACTAAATTACAAAAACTGTAATTAACCTAAATTAAAAGACAAAAGTAGTAAAATTAAAATAACAATTTATAAAAAAACAAAAAAGGAAAAAAGCCAAATTATCAAGCTTAATTTATTGGAGATATACGAGTATTATGTAGATATGTAATAGACTTTTTAATAGAAAAATAAATGTTTAGATGACCAAAACAGCCATTCAGTAGAGCCCACTGTACTAAGAAATAAAAAATAAACAAAACTAAATAAATCCCAAGTAATTTGGAATAATAAAATTATAATACTTAAGCAATAAAAGAAGAGATATAAACTTTCACAAAGTATATTAACTATTGAATTGTATAACAATTGAGATTTCAATAATTTCGAACTCTAATTTGGACACGAAATCTTATCACTGATTGTTTTATTTTTTTCTTGCCTTTTACTATTGAATGAATAATATTTCTTTGGAATACGGAAATACCAATAGAATTATCAAATTGTTGGTATTTACATTATTGGCCTATTTTTTGTTTGTGATATGTAAAGAAAGGTTTTATGTCTTCGATTAGAAATAAAGTTATAAAGGCTTTTTTAACAAAAATTTAGGTATATCTCTTTCTTTTCCGACAAAAACACCGATTGCGTGTCAATTTTTAAGTTGAGTTTTTAATGATTTAAAGCGACACAACACCAAAACTCACAAATAACACGCGGATTGGTTAAATAGAAAAACATTTTTGTGTGGTTTTAAATTGGCCTGTCTAGACTTTGAAGGAATGCAGCAGAGTAACAAAGCGAATGCAGCATTTGTTCGTCATTTCGGGCAGCAGGTAAATTTCACAATTGATTTTGATAAGATAATGACGGTTGGATGTTGCTGCAATAGTACCCACAATAGATGAGGCCGTTTGGTTAATTCGTTTATGAATAGTCAAGTCTGCTGTGGCCGCAATAAAACAAAAATTGTTTGCTTGTAAAAGTAAATGGTTGATAATGTTGCAATGAATTATTTTTTTTTTTTACTTATCTGTGTTGATACCGCGTATGTGTTGTCGTCATACAAACATATATAAAATGTCAAAAATATGCATTTAATTTACCTGAAAAGAGATAAATGATAAAAAAAGTTAATTAATCTTATTTTTAACACTTTCACGTCTACTTCTATTGAGTAATTAACCTAAATATCAAATATGGCCAACATTTTTATTTGTACTAGAATCGCCTAGTGGTTAAAATTTGACCACAAATGTATAAAATAATTTTGATACTTTTTGGACACTTTCTGTACTTTTTTTTTTTTTTTGTCTTGCGTATTAATAATAACGTTGAACAAAATTGAAGATATCTCAAAAACCATACGAGATATAGCGATTCTGATGCCAGATCGGATTCAGCATCGCAAAATGCATCTAAACTTACTATTTTATTTTGTTTCGCCTGACCACCCCTTATTACTTTTTTAGGGCATTTTATAAACTTCTTTGTGAGAATTTGGTCATAACATGTAAACAGTGCAGAAAACTATGAACTATCCCCCATATAAAATTAATAATGGTCACCGAAAACGTCAACCATTAAGGGTTCCAAATTCAAAACCGTGACATAAGGCAACAAAATGGTGCCAATTCCAATTCCAAAATTATCTTTATTCATGTTATATTACAAAAACAAACTAAAAATTAAACAAAAAACAAAGATATATCTTATTCTAGCCTAGACAAAAAGCGGGTGGTTATTCTGTAGATGACCACCAATTACGATTTAAGCACATTTTAAGCAATTTATTTTGTGCAATTTGCAGCTTTTTGAGGTGACTTTTAGCAATATTTTGAAAAACTGGACATCCGTATGAATACAACTTTGTATAACAGTAGTTTGTTATTTCTACTCAGGTTCTTGTTAATTATGCTGTTTAACATTTTGATGGATTTGTTGATTTTTTCCAAAGTGTAATCGATGTGGTTTTTAAAAGTTAATTTTTTGTCAAAAACTAAGCCCAAATATTTGACTTCATGCTCCTAATTTATGGAAATGTTATTGATGCAAATAGGTCTCCTCGGGATTTCAAGAGTTCTCCGGCGCGTAAAGAAAATTGCTTTGGTCTTAGAGATGTTAATTTTAATTTTCCATTTTAAATAGTATGTCATATAGGTAGATAATGCATTTCGTAGAGTAAGAACTATTGGGGCTCGATATCTTGAAGTGGCATAAAAAGCTGTATCATCAGCAAAAGCCATTTGTGAGATGCGGTGCATCTGATATAAATATATTATATAATGTTGGGCTAAGTACAGCTCCTTGTGGTACTCCAAATGGTATTTGGTGACGTATGGATTTTGTTTGCTTGATCGAAACTATAAAAGAACGGTCTCTAAGGAAACAATTGCATATATTAATTAAATATCGTGGGAAACCATAGTCGATCATTTTAAGTATAAGTCCAGAGTGCCAAACTGAGTCAAAAGCTTTCTCAATGTCACATAGTAACATCCCTGTGGATTGTTTCATTTGAAGATTATTCTTTATATGAAAAAATGGTGCATCACTACAATATTTCAATGATTAAATTTCTATTATTTTTTGAGTAATTTGGGTTCGTTAATTCCGAAACTGGAAACTATTTTTGGGGTGTCTTACCCCTTTTTGGAGTGAATTTGATTTGCCCAAAAGTCTGTTAAAATCAATTCCAACATTCTAGATGACACAGAGAAAATTGGGTATAGTTATTGAACCAAGCATTCTTTTAATCAAATAACTGTTTCCCCTGATCCCCCTTATTACTTTTTGGAGGCATTTAAGAAACCCCTTTTTGAGAATTCGGTTATTGCATATAAACGGTACAGAAAACTAACAAGGTTTAATCGAAAAGAAGTCCCTCATAAAAGGGTCAAACATATACGGTGCATCGATTTTAAGATATGAGGCTCCAAATGCAAAACTATGAGAAAGCAAGAAAACAGTTTTGAATTTGGAATCATATAACCCCAGCAGTCTTTGATCCACTTTTTGAAAAGAAATCATTTTTTGGTCTTAATTGATTGTCATGTCATCCCCTCTCATCGGGAAAGTCGTGGAGAGAGAGATAAAAGCTAAAGCAAAGGACCGAATTATGTCGCGTTTTTAAGGGTCTTTTTGACCCCTTTTTCCAAAAACTTGTTTATAATGGGTTAAAAAATACTCCAAAAATATTCTAAAAATATTTTACTAGGGGCAACCGAAAAAAAAAAAATCGTTGACTAAATATTTACGCCCGATTTCGTGATATTTTTTGATAATAAAAATCAAAAAGTGTCAAAATAAAAATATGAGCTAATGGTTAAAGTTGTTCTATGAAAATGTTCCATGGACCATTTTCGAAAATATGAAACTTTATGTGCACAGCAAAAAGTTAAGGGATAATGTATAAACTTATTTATAATATTTGTTTTTATAAACTTCTGTATTACAACTTTTTTATATAATTCATACAATTTTTTTCTACAAAGTTATTTTAAGCCAAAATCGTTTAACTTCTAAACCAAAATTGCTATGAACTATAAATTTTATACCAAAATTGTGATGAACTATAAATTTCATACCAAAATTGTATAAAAACTTTTGACAATCATATGAACTTTTATATAAATTATATACAAACTAGTAAGAGTGTAACTTTTGGCCTGGCCAAAAAGTAAATGCCCTACACTGCAGTATTTTAAAAATTTTGCTTATATGGGAGGTGCCACGCCCTCTTGTCCGAGTTCACTCAGTTTTTGTACAGAGCTTGCATTTATAATTCTTAGTGTCTGAGTGAAATTTGGTTGGATTATCTCAAAAAACTCTTTCAGTATAGCATTTTGAAACATTTGCTTACATGGGAGGTGCCACGCCCAATTGTCCGATTTCACCCAATTTTTGTTGGGAGCTTTCATTTATAATTCTTAGTGTCTGAGTCAAATTGGGTTTGAAAATCTCAAAAAACACTTTCAGTATAGCGTTTTGAAGCTTTTGCTTATATTGGAGGTGCCACGCCCTCTTGTCCGAATTTGCTCCGTTTTTTTTTTAAGATATTACACTTACAATGCGTAATATTTAAGTGTATTTTGGTTGCATTGTCGTGAAAAATACTCCTAAAATTGTATTTTGCATATATATTTTGTATAGGCGGTAGGCGTGTCCATTGACCGATTTTGCTCATTTTCAATCCCACGAGCTATCTTTGACGACGGAGGCATTGAATTATCTTGCTCAGTTTTCCCAAAAAGTGTATTTCAACACACAGCCAGCCAGCCAGACAGATGGACATGGCTATATCGACTCAGGAGGTGACGCTGATCAAGAATATATATACTTTTCTATATCTGCCACGCCTCCTTCTCTGCGTTACAAACGGAAGGACAAAGTGAATATACCCTGGGTGTAGGGTATAAAAAGTATAAAAGTATAAGTGTAAAAGATTTTTATATAGTGATACTATAAAATTCAAACCAAAATAGTTTAAATTGTGTTAATATTATATGCATAAACATTTTATTGTTACAAGCATAAACGGTTTGTATGCCAAATTGAAACATAGATTTTAAACCAAGTTTGGTGTGTATCTGTATTCATTCCAATTTGGTTTGAATTTTACACCAAAACTTTTTGCTGTGTGGTTTTAGCTCAAAAAACAATATATTACTAATGTTATCTGAATTTGAGAAATTTCAGAAATATATAATATTATTATGCACTTTAAGCCAAGACGACTGATTTCGAGCATTTTTGGGATCGTAAAAAATAAAACTCATACCATTACGTCACTATGAACAATATGACTTTGGCATCGAAATGACCTTCTAAAAATCTGAAATAATTTCAAAACGCACTCACAAGATAGTACGCGAAATAGAAATATATATGTAAATATTTATTTTCCATCCACACTTAATGATCATAAAAAAAAAGAAAATCACAACAAAAGTTTTTAATCTTATTATTTATGAAGTGGCAAACGAGCTCGTGGAACTAAGTAAGTGAATTTAAATTGTAATTGATAGCTTATGCGTCTTTGGCAGTGCATAACTCATGATATATGAATGTACGATTACTTGTGTTACCATAAGCAATGAAAATTGATATGCTACCAACGTTTTGCGCCAAAAAAAAAAACCCTCCCACACGTTTGAGGTGCATTCAGTCTGGGTTGTAACGCCTCACAACTCACGTGAGTGACAAATCCACTTAGACACAGCGAGCAACGAAACCTCAAGAAATGTTGGCAGTGAAGAGGGAACATGCAAATACCAAACGAAGCCAAAGAAGGCCATCGTAGCAAAAGCATTAAAAAAATCCACAGGGAAGCTACAACTCTGTGTTGTTGTCGTATGCGGCGGCGGCGGCTAATAACCTTGCGAGTGTTTGTCCTTTCCGTACGGACACTAACGCCATATATTCAGTGATTTGTACTCACTCATGGCATTCCAATGTTATTGGAGTGGAAGTAAATGAAGCGATTTAATTGTTGTACATCCTACCGTGTAGGTATGGCAACAACATTACCCTTTTTGAGGTTATTCACTTTTATACTTCAAAATGTTGCTTAAACTAAAGCAGCTTTTTTTTTTGGACAGGTCAAAACAAATGTCAGTTCAAATTGTTAAAACCACAATAAATTGTTTGGCTTTGCTTGGATTTCGGACGTGAGCATTTCAATTTGGTAGAATAGTGTATTTCAATGTATCATCCGGCCTCTAAAACAAAGATACTACCTGTCACTTAAAGATCACTTTAGTTGGAACCTTTTGTTACATTTGACATGTCCAAGTGGAACTCGCCAGCAAACTCAATAAGTACCTAAAATCTTCATCTTTTTTTGACCGAAAATCGAAAGTTTACTTAAACACTTTTAGCAGAAAGCGCTTAAAGCGAAGCGTGGCGAAGATGAAGTTTCGTATAGCGATCACAGTAGGCGCTTGGAGCAAACGGTGGCGGCGCTTCGAGCAAAGATGTACTAGCGCATTGCTGGCATTCTTTGTTTCTTTGTCACCATTTCGTCAACTATTTTATTTTGCTTTACCTATTCTTTCATTTTCCTGCTCTGATTCGACTAGAAACACGTACAAAAATGTAAAACAAAGCGTGTGCAACACTTTGAGCAAAGCGTGAAGCGGGACTTGAAGCGAAACGTGAAGTGGCGCTTGAAGCAAAGCGTGAAGCAGTGCTTTGAGCGAAAATATGCTTGCGAAATCCTGGTATTTGCAACGCAAAGTGTTTGCGGCGCTGCAAAACACTTTCAAAGCGCTTCACTGAGATCGCGTTGCGCTTTCTTCAAACAAATCGTTTTACATTTTTTAAAGCCAAAGCGTAGCTCTGATCGCGCCCTAGGGTTACCATTTGACAGGTTTTCGTAACAGAAAAAAGCTTCTGGACAGTAAACTTTTCTAATGCAAATCTACATATAAATACCTTTCTAACTCATACTCCATTTCCAAGAATAGTAAAAATAGTAAAGAGAAAGAAATGCAGTTTTGTCTGTCACTAAGCAAATTGCAATTGCCCCCAAAGAACCTTGCCAAAAGCGTGCACTCAGTTAGATTCTTACAAACATTTGTTCCCAAATCGCATGTCTCTGTTGTTTTTCAACGACTTCAAGTTTCACTCTTAATTTGGACAGCAAAAATAATGCAGCAGTTGGGATTTCACCATTTCCATACTGCAACTGTTGTAGATACTAACGAAAAATAAAACCAAACTGTCAGTATATTTTAGTTTTTGTATAATCACAACATTTTGCAAAAAAACACCAAAAGTAGTGGAGGAAGGAAAAAAGCGTAGCAAAACTAAAATCAAAAGGTTGAATGGAATTTGCCCCAGAGACCTAAAAAACTTGGTCACAGAAAACTAAAAACAAAAAATCAACAAAATTGTGGGTAGAAAGGAATTGAAACAAATTACTTAGTATTTTATACAATTTCAAACAATGCCACAAAATCATTCTTGCATTTTTCATTTGCTCTACATTTAAGTAATGAGATTAGAGAAAGACAAATCAAGACAACACCGTATTGTATTGCAAATTGTGGAATGAAATTAACCAGTTGAACAAATGCTAATGACAGACAGTTGAATTTTAAATAAATTGAGAAATTTTGAAATTTTACAAGATTAGCCGCTAGCGTGAAATTCATGAGAAATAATAAATTTTGCATATTATTGTTAGCATCAAATGAGTTTTGTTAAGAAAAAACAAAATGATATCATTATAATCCATCCGAACAATAGATAATACAAGCAGAAACTGTCAAATTTAAATTTGTGAAAATAACATCATTATCATCAACTGATACATTCGAATACATAAATCATCATAAATCAGTTATTATTCTTGTGACAAAACTTACCTTCACAAAATCAATATAATACCATAAATGGAACAAATTATTATGTTATTTAACGACTTCAAAAATAAATTGAAAAAGTGACTGGCTTCGAGACAGAGTTGTAAAAGATTGTACATACTTTTATACTTGTGGTATATTCAATAAGCATTTTTGTTGCATGGAGGGTAAGAAGTTGATTGTAGCGGAAGGATGTCATATTTGTGAAGAAAATAAGATACTAGTATTTAGGAAAATCGATTAAGAAATCGAAAAGTAATATAAAATTGAATGAAAAATTACCGAATTGCATTTTTGTCTATTTTTCCATTTTTATACCCTGCACCCAGAGTATAATCACTTTCTTTCTTTTTGTAACGCAGAGAAGGAGGCGGGGCAGATATAGCAAAGTATATATATTCTTGATCAGCGTCACCTCCTGAGTCGATAAAGCTATGTCCATCAGTCTGTTTGGCTGTGCGTGGAAATACATTTTTTGGTAAAACAGAGCAAGATAGTTCAATCAAATTTGGCGCACTGCCTCCATCGTCAAAGTTAGCTCGCAAGATTAAAAATGAGCGAAATCGGTCAACGGCCACGCCTATCGCCCATACAAAATATATATTCAAAATGCAACTTTAGTAGTATTTTTGACGACAGTGCAACTAAAATACACATAAATATTATGAATTGTAAGCGCCAGTTCTTAGGAAAAACTGGGCGAATTCAGACAAGAGGGCGTGGCGCCTTTCATATAAGCAAAAACTTCAAAACGCTATACTGAAAGCGTTTTTAAAGAGAATCGAACTTAATTTTACTCAGACACTAAGAACTATAAGTGCAAGATCTGAGTAAAAACTGGGTTAAATCTGACAAAAGGGTAATGCAATACTGAAAGAGTTTTTTGAGACAACTCAATTAAATTTCACTCAAATACTAAGGAGTGTAAATGCACGCTCTGAGCTAAAACAAGACGAACTAACACAAGAGGGCGTAGCACCTCCTGTATAAGAAAAAGCTTCAAAACGTTATACTGAAAACGTTCTTTGAGAAAATCCAACCACATTTCACTCAAATACTAATAACTATAAATGCAAGCTCTAAACAAAGACTGGGTGAATTTGGACAACAGGGCGTGGCACTTCTCATATAAGCAAAATTTTTGAAATACTGCAGTGTAGGGTATTTAGTGTTTGAGCAGGCCAAAGGTTACACCCTTACTAGTTTTATGTACTTTTAGATTAGAATCTCTCAAGAACCGTATATGGTATAGCGAATGTGAACCCGGATTCGGATTTAGCACTGTCAATAACATCATTAATGAATAGCTTTTCCAAAACGGAAAACGAGAAAAAAATTTAATTTAATCCGATTAACTACAATTTAACAATTTCATATTGTAAAATGTCCATTGTTAAATATCTCTAAAATAAGTTTCTAAAAATTATAAAAGAGTACTTTTTTAAACATATTTATCTCGATTCCGCTCAGTTTAAATTAAACAATCACCCATACAGTTTTTATTTCTAATGAAACATGGTTTTTTTACATCAATATATCCAGCATTCTGTTTCATGTCATAACCAAAGTTTTGTCAACGTTTATGGTAAATGTCTCGTAAGTCAGAATGGAATGCCTCATCTGCAACTAAAGCTACTTACAGCGATAAAAACAATCACCATATGGACATTTTTATGTTTTTTTAGGCGAAAAAGATGTTCCAAGTCGAATTTCCCACATCCATAATTTTCATACATAAATATGTGTAGAGAGCTAAATTGTTAAAAAGCAGTTTCTAAATAAATATTTTTATTAATAATATGTCAACCTTTTGTAACTTTCTTTTAATTTTTTATTATTTTCATGGCAAATTTTGTGATTTCCAAATTGAAATGCGCATGAAAATTAATGAAATCAAACATGAAAACTTTTGGAAGGTAACAGACATCTATCTCCCAACAGAAAAAAGAAACCGCTTTAACAACTCTCGTTGGGCCAAAGTCTTGTCAACTTGTACTTTCTTTAAATGAAGTAAGTCATATGACAATTAAAATGTGCACATTAAACAAAAAACAAACAATGTTACATGTTTAGAGAAACTGTATACAGTTGAGTTACTATGGGAAATGTTTTAATGTTTTGGTTTTGTAAAAACTAAACCACTACATTTAAAATTTAAGCATGTAAACAAAAGTAAAATTTTGCCAATTTTCTTTTCATTTGTATTAAAATTATACTTAATATGTTTTCTTTACAATATAAATTAATGAAATTGTCACACATACCACATGTACCACTGCTGCATATTGCGTGTGCAAAGATTTGTAAGTTGATGGGTTGCATGATAAAGATTTGCCTGTGACAAACATTTTTTCTATAAAAATTTATGTTATTCCTCAAAAAAGTCTTTTTTTAGCAATATACACTGGGTTTTAATACTTCAAAAACAACTGAATTTTTTTGACAGTTGTAAGTTTGAAATTTACCAAGTGAAATATAAAAAAAGGATTCAAATGCGATCATTCAGTTAATTTACAAAAAATTGCGCAGTTACAATTTAATTTAACTACCTGTTTCTATCAATCAATCTCTTTTAAAACAAAAAATCTAGGTAAAATTTATTGATGTCAAACAAATAAATCTTTTTACGCTCACAAAAACTTTAAACCAAATAACGCAACAGGAAATCTTAAACAATCAATCAAATTACAAAAAAAAAAAAGAAATGAAGGAAACCTCTTTATTATTATCAACACAATTAAGGAGACAACATCACAATAATAAAAGCACTAAAAATTATATTTTAAGTACAGAAAACACAAAATAGGACTTCAAGTATTCTACTCATACCAACTTTGTATGTGAACATGTGAACAATAGAAAACCTGTTTCGCATATAAATGAAGATAGCATTTCAAGGAAACTACACACTTTGAGAAAGAACCCTTTTTCTTTAGGTTTTATTGTCGCTTACGATCGCTGCACGATATAAAAATGGTAAGAATAAAACAATTAAAATACAGAAAAGCATGAAATCAACCCTTTTTAGTTAACAATTTCTTCAAAATTAAACCATGATCTTCATTAATTTTTTTGATATGGCTTGTATAATGGTCTCTTTTTTTCTACTTATTTAAAATTCTTCGAGTGACTAATATGCATAGTATGAACACCGTAAACTGAGCTCAAATTCTATAAGACCCCAAGTAACGCAGAGAAGGAGGCGTGACAGCTATAGAAAAGTATATATATTCTTGATCAGCGTCACCACCTGAGTCAATATAGCCATGTCCGTCCGTCTGTCTGGCTGGCTGGCTGTGTGTGGAAATACATTTTTTGGAAAAATTAAGCAAGATAATTCAACGAAATTTGGTACACTGCCTCCGTCGTCAAAGTAAGCTCGTGGGATTGAAAATGAGCGAAATCGGTCAACGGACACGCCTACCGCCCATGTATTCAAAATGTAACTTTAGGAGTATTTTTCACGGCAATGTAACCACAGATACAGATACACAGATATGCTACCAATTGTAAGCGCAAGCGAATTCGGTCGAGAGGGCGTGGCACCTCCCATACAAGCAAAAGCTTCAAAACGCTATACAGAAAACATTTTTTGAGATAGTCCAACTAAATTTCACTCAAACACTAAGGACTATAAATGCACGCTCTGAGTTAAAATTAGACGAACTCGGACAAGAGGGCGTGGCACCTCCCATACAAGCAAAATCCTCAAAACGCTATACTGAAAGCGTTTTCTGAAATAATCCAACTAAATTTCACTCAGACACTAAAAACTATAAATGCAACTGGGTGAACTCAGAAAAGAGGGTGTGGCAAGCCCCGTATAAGCAAAAGTTTCAGAATACTGCAGTGTAGTGTTTTTTATTTTATTTAAAAAAAAGGGTTAGAACTCTGGCAGCAAAGTTGTTATGTCACTTTACTTACATGTTTTTTTAGTTTATAGCAAAATTACTGGATTTTAACGCTTCTTACTTAAAAAGAGAAAAAAAAAAATAAAACATCAATAAAATTAATATGCAATTTTAAAACAAAAATTATGGTTTTATTTACTAAATTATTAAACAAAACAATTGTGATATAGACAATTGTAGTGAAAATTGTGGTTTTATTTCATATCCGTAGTTTAAATACGGTAATTCTTAAAACCTTGCGTAACTCTGAGAAAATAATTATTCGTAAAACAAACACTTGACAATTAAAACGAAAATCTGCGAATAGAAATTTGAAAAAAAAAAAAATTAAAACAAACAAGGCCACAAAAACAGACGCAGCTGCCAAATATTTTTAATTAAAATCCAAAAAAATGCGTAGATAAATTAAAGCGCAATACTTAAACGCTAGATAAACATACCTACCTGTAATAAAACTAAACGAAAAAAAAAACCTCAAATTTAACTGCATTCATGCGAAATGAATTCCCATTGCGTTGCGCATGCGCAGCAACTACCACACATCAAAACTACAGAAGAAGTTGCCAACCACCAAATGGCGCGCTGACGCAAAAACCAAAGCGGGTCAAAGTACGAAAAATGGTTGCGATTAACAAACAAGAAAACATAGGGTACAGCAGCAAAGAAGAAAACAAATCAACAAAAATGATGATGCCAAATAAAATAAATTTAATGAAATTGAAAAAAAGAAAAAAAAAAAACTGTAAAGACAAAACCTGTCGGAAGCCAAAGATACAAAGAATGACATAAAAAAAAATGCTGTTTTTTTTTTAGTTTGGAAATTTGACACAACCAGCGCCGAACGTCCAAGCTGTCGGCAATGTATTTGGTAATCAATGAATGCACGCGCGTCATGAATCAGCAAACTAACAGCGCAAAGGCTGACTGACAGAATTTCGCCGAAAATGGTCGGCTTTGTTCTTAAAATTAATAGCAACAATAATTTTCAAGTGAAGTTTAAGTAGTTGAAGGCAACTACCGTTACAAGAGTGGGCTTTACAAGTAGTAAACACCAAGTTAAAAGAATTCGAAAAAATGTTTCCTATTAAATAGACAAAATAATGTTTGGGTTTCATATCTTTTCAAGGCCACTTAACACGCCAACAAAAACTCCCACCCGCAACGGTAATAAGCCCCCAATGCAGTCATTTGGAACAGCAAAAATTAAACACAAATTAAATGGGTACCATGGAATTTCAAATCAAAACACAAGTCACATGCGTGCGTGTAAAGCAAAAATTAAGAAAAACTATGTCGACCGTAAAAGAAAAAAATAAAAGAATTTTCCACTTGAAAATTGCATGAGTAGAGACAGAGAGAGACAAAGAGACTCAATGAAGCAGTGAGCCAATAAGTTTTAAAAAATATTACTTTATTTAAGTGACCACAAGCAATTTCAATGTGGAAAATATAGCTAACTACAGTGAAATTTTAGTGGATCAGGTCAAACTGACAAATAGCAGCCAAGCTTGAGAATTTTTTTAATGTAATTTGAATATTAAAAACAGTTTCTTAAGTTTGATTTACATAGAAGAAAAACATTCTTGTTACACAACACAAATTAAACTATGCAGGTTTGTGTCTTAAGTCTTTTGTTTTGTATGCTTTTGAACAACGGAAGATTTCTCAAAATTAAGTTTTATAAATGAGCGTTCAAAAAATTTATTAGTTATTTCTTGAACATTAAAAAAAAATCAAACTCTATACAGGGTGTTACAATAACATTTTAAAATCTTGATTAGTATGATATTATTTGTTCAAAACTAAAGAATGGAGTTTGAGGATTTTGATATGAGATGGATGGATATGCTATAAAGTTTAAGCAGACGTACTTCATCATTAATGCAAGAAAAATATTTTTTCCGATCCAGTTCTTTCATGAAGAAAATTACAATCTTCTATAAATTCAAGGGGGGGGGGGGGGGGGGTGTTAAAAAAAATATACACGTAAGCACACTGCAGCAAAGTTTTCCCGAGGCAAAACTAAAGAAATAAATATTTTTATGAATTTAAAATTTTTTTTTTTTTCAAAAGACTTTGCCTTAAAAAAAGTGCAAGTGAGGCGATATCTTAGAAGATGCTACGGGGCAGAAAATTATCTTATCGAAAGCGAAGCTGATAATGGAAGTGAAGCAGCATTAACATATCAGGCAGTAAAGCATAATATGTCATAAAAAGTTTTCAAAAGGAATATAAAAAATTTGGCCGATGATTTAAAAATTTAACAATCGTAGCAACAAACTATTTTCTTTAAAAAAAAACTAATTTTTTTATTCGATATAACGAAAGTTTCAATATAACGAATATTTTGATGCATGTAACAAACTCTTCAATACAACAAGCTTTTCGATATAACGAAAATTTCTATGTAACGAAAATTTCTACATAACGAAAATTTCTATACAAAAAAAAATTTCTATGTAACGAACATTTCGATGTAACGAACGTTTATATATTGTCTCGATATAAAAAACCTTTCGATAAAACGAACATTTCGATATAACAAGCTTTTCGATATAACGAAAATTTCTACATAACGAACATTTCGATGTAACGGACATTTCGATATAACGAACGTTTCAATATGACAAACGTCTCGACATAACGAACTTTTCGATAAGGCGAACATTTCAATACAACGAACATTTTAATGTAACGAACACTTCGATATAACAAATATTTCGATGTAACGAACTTTTCAATGTAACGAACGTTTCGATATGACGAACTTTTCGACACAAAAAATGTTTCGCTACAACCAATTTTTCTATACAACAAAAATTTTGATAAAAGGCGAACTTTTCGATACAACGAATTTATCGATAAAACGAACTTTTCCATATGACGAACATTACGAACATTACTTTTCGATAAAACAAACGTTTCGATGTAACGAACTTTTCGATATAAAAAATTATTCGGTAAAACGAACTTTTCGAAATAACGAACGTTTCTATGCAACGAACTTTTCGACACAACGAACTTTTCGGTATAACGAACGCTTCGATATCTATCACTAAGGCCACCGATTAACTAACGACAAGGGTTTAACCAACAATATTTTATTTTCAGTCATTAGTTAACCATTAGTTAAGCTCCCAAATTTCATTGGTAAGCCATAAGTCAACCAATAGCTGATGCTGAAGAAATAGAATCCACATAAGTTATGTGAAAACTCTGTAAATGTTTGCCGCTGTAGAAAATTTGAGTCTCGATATCGAAAACGAGGCAGATATTGATGAAATTTGGAATACAAATATTGTGGTTGGTCGTCGCAAACAAGCTTTTAGATTTCGCTTGCACTCAATTATTTCACTAATTTGAATAGAAAATTCGCTTCTTTGTCATTAAAATTGGCTGCGCATGCTTTTTTCATCGTTTTTCTTATTTTGTTTTCCCAACCACAAACAAAAATAAATAAAAAACATATATTTTCAAATTAAACCATAATTTTAGCCATGCTGCAATATTTTTCTCTTGTTCATTGTTTTAGTTAACCAAAATAATGTGAATATGAAACATTAGTTAAGCCCTTGTCAAAACTTTAGTTAACTAATTAGTTAACTGTGAATACTGGCCTAAAATGTACGTTTACTATACAATAGCTATGCAGGGTTTTTACTGCTTAAGTGCTACGCCATTTCAGAGAGTTCATCACTTCCCGGTCATCACTCCACTTACACTATTGGTTAAAAATAAATATGAAGTAAAAAGTCGTAATATTTTCTTTCCCAAAAAATTAAAAATATACGATTTTTAATGAAAAATTAAAAAAAAAACATAGTTTTTTGTATGAGAAAATTGTATGGGGCATATACCCAAGTAGCTGAGAACTAAACACAACAACATTTTATTAATTAACAAATTTTTCTTATTAGCAATATGTATTACAGTTATCAATATTAAAAATAAATCATTAAAAGTGTATTAAAGATTTATAGCAAATTAATTGAATTTCTTAGGTGAAAAGGGCCCTTCAAGCAAATGCACTATAAAAAATAAATTAAAATTTCTTCTCATTAGTTACATTAACTGATTTTGCTTCTAGGTAACAAAATTAACGAAAAACTTTAAAACGCATTACATTAACTCAAAAACTTCCTTTTCGTGACGGCAACTCATTAACCCAAAAATGTTTAACTGCGCACAATTTAGCCGCATAAAATGCATTTTTAATGCGTTGATGTAATAGAAATATTTTCCAAAAAAACACATGCAATGCCACCCAACTTTGTTGAAGTAGGCGTTACCAAAATCAGAGGCGATCAAAAGAAAATGCGTCTATTAAAATGCCTGCCAGCGCGTTGTAACATTTTTAATTGACACAATGACGCTTCGTGTCAGATAACTTTTCTATGAGTGGCTTGTCAATTCCAAGAAAAATAAAACTTTAAATGTTGCGCAAGTTTCCTTTTTGTTTTGGTTTCTTACTTAAGCGATAAATTTTAAATAAAATCGTCGTAATTTTTTCTTTCTTTGAATTTTATTTAAATTCTATTCAAGTACGTAAAATCTATTTAAAATTATGTGCACGAGCATTTTTGCATGGTGATAAAATGAAAAAAGAAAAAAAAAAACAAAAAAATTTCAAGTTTTTATTTCAATCACGCAGTTGAACTTGAAGGCGTGATTACATGCGACAATGGCTTATAGACAGATAAGTGTTTGCGTTGCACGTTTTTGTTTTTGTATTCAAGTAACTTGGTCTATTAGAAAAAGTCGTTAGGAATTTTGTTGTAGAAGAGAAGGAGCGAAGGCGTAACGTTTAAATTCCTTTAAAAACGCAACTAAGCAAAATATAAATAAAAAGTTTTTATAAGTACCAAAGTTTACTAGAATTTACTCTTATCATATATTTAATTGTTGATTTTAACCTTGCAAAACAATTGTAAAAATTCTAAAAAAAACAACACTTTCCAAACGTTTGAAATTTGGTTATGAAAACATTTGGAAATTAACTTTTTGCAAGCGTTAAAATTGAAAAGGTTATAAAATTGTTTGTTGGGATTCCAAGCAAATTTCAATATATTCCGCGGTAAAGGCCTGACACGGCAAAGGATTTTTGCACTTAAATGAGCGTAAAAGCTTAAAAATCAAAGTTAAAGATATTTCCGCTCAATGTATTGTCTTTGTGTGTGCAAGGCAGCTTTTTGTAGTAAAATGAATTTGTTTAGCTCATAAAGAGAAAAAGAATTTTATACCACGGTAAAGGCATATTTTTAATACAATCAAAATTTATGAAATATTTTGAATAGAAGACTAACTAACATAAAAACATAATAACAAATGCTGTACGACAAAGACATTCAGTACAAACGTTTAAGAATACGAATCAGTAGAACTTTTTAATATTTAGTTGTAATTATTGTGATCTAAGAGAAGAATCAAAACTTAGTATACAAATTTTCCAATTGTGCAACATTACAAGCTTCTACTCACGCGAAGGGTAAGATTAATAGTAACATTTTAAAAAAAGAAAATAAACTTTCTAGTTTTTGAACTTGAAAGTATTCAAACTTGGTCTGAATTCAATTTTCTTCGCTGTGGATAGGCACGGAATAGGCATTTTGATCTCATCAGGGCTCTTGTATCGTTGCACAATACTTCAATGATGACAAGAACCTATGTAAAATTTAAAAAAACATTAGAAGAATTTGAAATTTTTTTTATGTTCAACGTCTAGACAATCCAGACGAATCCAAGTCATCTGGCACTACCCTACAATTGAATTAGGAATTTTGGAGGCGACACTTTTTTCATTTTGTTGAGTACTGTAAATGAAAAAAATTAATAAATTGCGTTATTATCTGAAAGCAAAAATTCCAACACAGGCACCACTCCCAGTTTTTGTACTTCAAAATACCCAGGTGTCCCTTTAACGAAAAACAGCAAAAGAAAGAGAAAGAAGAAGAAAAAAGGAAAACATTTCAAGAATCACGCTTACTACGTGAACACAATTAATCACTATTTATGGTGGAATGTTTTCGCTTTAAATTTCGATTTGGATTCAGAGATGCCAGCTCCAACTATAGTACAAACCTTAACTATGACTTCAACTTCAAACGAATGTAGTTGATGACAGTAATTTGCAGCTGTTACAACAACAACAATAAGTTCTACAGCAATTGTTGAAGTTAGTGTTTCCTCACTCTTCTTTTATCAACATTGTTGCCAAATCTTTGTTTTTTAGTTCTTCACGCATATTATAACAACAATAACTATGAACGTATATACATATGTACAAAACCAACAAACATAAAAAAATCTCTGAAGGCCACCGTAAAAAACTTTTTATAAAATTCGCAGCATCTTTACGAGTTTTGCTTTTATACATTTTTATTTTATTTTTCCTCTTAAATTCCAAAATTCTTGAACTAACAAGTTAGAGTGTGCCTTATCTTATACACATATGAGTCAGCACTAACTCCTGAAAAATGATTATGGGTACACTGTGCACCAACTTGGGTGAATTCAAGCCATAAATGCCATCTAACGTAAAACGTAACGCAACGCCCACGTTGGGCGCCATTTAAGGATTATGGTTGTTTTTATTAATAATTTTTTTATCAAATACCCAATCCAAAGACTTGCGTCTTTGTTTGTATTCTAGGTTTTTTATTTATATATATTTTTTTAATACTATTGTAGAATCGCCCAGTGGTCAAAATTCGACCATAAATTTATTAAATAATTTTGGTACTTTTTGAACACTTTCAGTACTTTTTTTGTTGCTATTCGGTACGAAATAGAAAAGCTCAGTTATCATCCCTGGTACAATTCAAGCGAAATATAAACACAAGAAAAAACATAAAGCCAGTGCTATGTTTTTGTCTTTCTCTTTGTGCATCATTTTTTCAGCTCTGTGTGACCGTGTATTTTGTTGTTGTTAATATTGAAAAATTTGTATTTAATTTTACCTGGCTTAAAGTCAAAATATTAACATAATTTTAACTTTGTGCACATCTACACACCTAAATACCTGCAAATAACAAAAGTCACTAGAATCATCGAGAAAGTTCCAACTGACACGTTGTTAAGGTTAAGCGTTTTAAGTGTCATTAACATGAGTAAATTGTAAAATCTGTCGTAAATTGTCAAGTTTTAAATTAAAGTAAGTTATTGGGTGTACAACTTAAAAACCGGAATTTGACGGTGGATGTCCGTACTAACAAATATCGTGAAAGCTCGAACTTTATATATATGTCATTTTGAAGGTACATTTGACAGCTGTCAAAATCAGTCAACAAAACAATTTTATCTTGTGTGCATCATTATTATTTTTCACGATGAATAACTTCGAAAAGTGGAGAAAAAGACAGCATTTGCGGAGGGTTCTAGTGGGTAATTTTTTTGCAAAGAAAACAGCTGCCGAAAGTCATCGCATTCTTGTAGAAGTTTATGGGGACTATGCTCCAGCTGAATCAAGCTGTCGTGAGTGGTTTAAAAGTGGTTATTTTGATGTCGAAGACAAAGAACGTCCTGGTCAGGACCAGCTAGGTGTGATCCATTATGAGCTGTTGCCAGGTGGCCAAACCATTAATGCTCAATTCTATCGTCAACAATTGATCCAATTGAAGCAGAAAATCCAGGCAGAGCGGCCAACGTATGCGACGAGACATGTGTCAATCATTTTCCACCACGATAACGCTCGGCCACATATTGCTGCCCCAGTCAAAAATTACCTGGAAAACAACGGAAAACAACGGATGGGAAATTTTGCCTCACCCGCTTTATAGCCCAGACCTTGCACCATCAGACTACCATTTGTTCCGATCGATGCAGAATGCCCTATCAGGAATTCGCTTCACTTAAGTTCAAGATATAGAAAATTGGCTCGATTCATTTTTGGCCGCCAAGCCGGCGCAATTTTTTTGGGATGGAATTCATAAATTGCCTGAAAGATAGGGAAATGTTGTAGCTTCCAATGGACAATACTTTGAATAAAATAAAGCATCAAATTTCGCTAAAAAATTCCGGTTTTTAAGTTGTACCCAATATAATAACGAATTGTTAGACATTGGAAATATTTCTGTTAATTTTGTTCGCATCACAACTCAGAACAGCAACCAGTTAGCTAACGAAAAAGAATATCCTTAGAGAAATAAAAAAATGTGCAAGGTCCGCCTTAATACGCACGCACGCGCCTTTTTTTCAACAATTTGTCTTTTTGTTTTGTTACTTTTTAATTTCACTACTTCATTGTATCGCTGCTTCGACTTGAAAGCAAAGGTATAATCTAAAAGTTAAGAATCAAGCTTTAGCATCGGATATTCTCTTTAATTCTGGTTATTTATTTTGAGGTCGTCATAATGTTGGTCGTTGATCAACTTGGCTTTAAAAAAGTTCTCATTTCAGTGAAAACCTCACTGCTGACAGACTGTAAAATTGTAAAATAGTGGTATGACGAGTATTTTGAAATTTTCGGTTTTTTCGTAGAAATATTTTTGGGTCAAAAGTGAAGAAAAAAAAAAAAAAATTAATGGAATAAAGGGTTTATCTCGATTTATATTGTATGTAGAATTTATAAAAAATAAGAACTTTATAGTAATTGGGCACAAGATAAAAACAAAAGAAATGTCTATAACTTTTGCAAATATCATGATAAATTAATCATTTGTTCAACATTTTGAAGATCAAGCCCTGCAATTGCTTTTAGAAAGAGCTATAAATTTTTGAATTGTTTTTAAAAGTGCTATTCTTTTCCTCCAAAACCTTTTTTGAATTATATTGATAGCTCTCTTTGATAAATTTCGTACATTTTACACTGACCTAAAGTATTTAATTGTATAAAATGCAATTGAATTTTTGGATCAAATACTTCAGTTCAGTATCAAATGCTCAAGTAAAAATAGTACGTCATGTTTCAAGATGTCTTATACAAGTCACTAATGCCATCTTTAAATATTAGAAAAGTATAGGAATCAGGCTTAGAATCTTCGGTGAATATCAAAAGAGATTTTGATAGAAAAAAATAGTACTCACAACAACTGTAACAAGATGTATGCCTTAAGGTTCACGAGTCGTATAGTTAGTTTTTATGCAAATTTATATACTAATGTCCAAGTATATAAATAAAATTTTTAGCTAGCAAATTTACTTAGATAAAATGTGTAGGGATATACTGCAGCATTTTGATAACTTTAGAGTGTATGTAGGGTGCGACGCCCTCTTGTCTGAATTAACTAAGTTTTTGATCAGGGTTCATTGAATTTCGGTTGGATGTAGCATTTTGAAACTTTTGTTTATATGGGAGATACCATGCACCTTGTTTTCGCTCAGTACTTGTACTTACTATGCCTAGTACTTATGCGTACTTTGGATACATTATCTTAAAGTAAAGTACCATTCCAAAAAGTTTCAGCGCGATCGGTGATGGTCGACCTAAAAGTTGGTTGGTTCGTTCTCACGAAGGATTTGTCATATTCGTCATACTTACTTCATGTGAACTTAGCTTCGGATTTTTCGAAAAACGAAAAGTTTTCTGATTTCTTGATTGAAATGAATAATAGGAATATTTTAGAAAAATTTTACTAGTATTTCTGTATAACCCTTCGAGCACTATCCAAGCCACTGATCAGAACTTTTTGCCAGAAATTTTTATTACAAAAAAAAAAAAAATTTTAAAAAAATTAGAAAAAAAAAATTTAAAAAAAAAATTAAAAAAAAAAAATTTAAAAAAAAAAATTAAAAAAATAAAATTGTAAACAAAAAAAAAATTTATTAACCAAAAAAAATTTTAAGCAAAAACATTAAAAAAAATGGAAAAAAAAAATTTTAAAAATATATAGGGGGTTATCGTGAATAAATATTCCCGGGGAATATTCTCAAACTGCCGTAAAATCTCTATTGCAATTTAAGAAAATTCCCCGGGAATCTTGATTCACGATAACCCCCATAAAGAACTCAAAAACGATATCAGAACTCCTCTACGTGAAAAGCACGGCACGGCGCGGCGCTGAGCAAAATATGATTCACTACCGATTTTTGGTCCAAAAATTTTTCGAAAATTCGGGAGCGAGCTTCATATGAGTCTTATATAAGGCTCAATTTACAAACTATAGAAAATAACAAGTTTTCATTTAATACGAAATATGAAAGACTCATAAAATTCGTTGGTTTATTGCATTCGCTTGACCTTTGCAACTACCATCGTATCAAAGTTATAATTTTATGCTTGAATTTTATGTTGTATGCAGCAACCAAAAGTTTTTATGCGCCACATGCTGACACTTCACTTGCCAAAATAATTGGGGTTTGGTTCAACAACCCACCCGCATTCCAACCCACGCTGCTGCCGCTGGTTAATGTCAATTAGTGTAGTGTGAAACAAACAAACAAAGCAACAAGAAAAAAGAACAAAAATCAAAACAACAAACAAAATCACAAGCTCAGCGTTTGCTGCCAGTCATAGTCACGAATTACATGTGACTTTTTTGCCACGTTTTTGTTATTAAATAATACGCACTGGTACCTTTCAATAATGCAATGTTGGCAAAACGTATTCGGTTTCAAAATTCAAAACTCTCCACTAGATGCCTACTACTGCTGAAATTGTGTTGTTAATAAAAGGAGACAACTTCGATCTAATTTCAAGATTAAAAAAAAAAACACGATATGACTCAGAAGGTTATGGACAATTTTAGTGAATCGTTATTAGCATGGGAAAATTTTTGGTTATTCATATTTATTTTTTTATTTATTATTTATTTTTTTGGTGTAAGTTTCACCAAAATGCACGTGTGTCAATAAAAGCACGTGTGCGACGACTGCAACTGTGCGTAACATTTGTAACGTATATACGACAATCATTTCAGTCATAGATAGATAATGAATAAATGATTACTACAACAAACATAAAGCAACAAATAAAGTGACAAGTAGTAGATATTTTATGAAGGGGAACAGCTGAATAAACACAGCGATATAATATTATAATGGCAGCAAATTAGGGATCGGCATAGTAATCATTTTTTTCGAAGGGAATTTAAGTATGTAATAAATTATATACCGATGCTATCATATGTGGGTGATTCTACTCACGAGGGAATATTCTGCGGCTCGCATAATTTTACATATTTTTGTAACAATATTTCATTGATTTATGAGCAAAACTAAACATCTAAATTGTTTCTAGTATGACACTGTAAATTAGCTCGGTCTCAAAAATATTTCATGGACAAAAATTTACTTTAAAGTCCCAAATCCTCAGTCTCCTGGCATGTCGGTCTTCCAAAGTTATTGTCTTTATGCATACGTACATTAAAAATGAGAAGTGTAATCGATAGTGTTTCAATGTAACTGACAAATTTTGCAATTAATTTTTATTGAACTTTGTCCACTCGACTTTTATCTCAGCCTCCTGGCACATCAAAACATATAAAAATTTTAATGCTTTATTAATGCGAATGAACGATATAATGTTATCTTAGAATCGCTTTCATTTGTCTCGGATCGTGGATATTACGACCATTCAAATGCTCAGATCCCTAGCAATTATTTTTGTTAAAAATATATTTCGTAGGAAATTTTTATTACATTTATAGTAGAGTTTTAATGTGGAATTCCATTATTTCGTCGTTGCGCCCTTGTATGGACGATTTATTGACAGAAAAATGAAAAAACCTCAGTCTCCTGGCATCAGTTTCATGGAAACCAAGAGCAAGTTTTTGGTTTTAAGTGTAGTAAAAATAATTGGGTTTTAACAAGCAGCGCTTAATAAGATTATTTCCTTAAGTACTCCACCTCCTAAGCTCTTTTTTTTAAACGGCCTTAAAAATCGTGCAGATGTGTCAATCTTTAAGTAATCGATTAAGATTTGGGTTAACATATCCGATTTTTATGAAAATTGGTGAAAAATTAGTAGTTATGGGGCATACATATAACTATGGTGAAATTATTTTCCGAAAAAAAAATATTGCATAGTTTTAGGGGGCGATTTTCGTTTTTGAACATTCTGTTTTTCATATTTTGTACTGAGGTTTTAGATTAGCTATAACTTCTGCAATTTCAACAATATGAGGAAACTTTGTAGAGATGAATTTTATGATTTTTTCATGGGCTTCAATTTTATGAAGTGTTCCTTGCAGCTTAGGGTGGTAGAAACTGAGATAATGAGTACAACTAGTCGAAAAAAACATTTGAGATAAATTATTGTATATACTATACTTGATGATCGGACGTCAAATGGCGGAGCAATCAAATTGAGTATTATTAAGAGGTCGAAAAAAAAATCAAAACCGATAAGCTTTCAAAATGGGGGGCTTACAGCGAACTTTTTTTTGTATGGGGATCGATACTATCTATAGAATACCCAACTTTTGTTTTCTGTAAGATTATACATAAATATTTTTTCGGTGTACTGACAGGTGTAAGCCAAACAACAGAAAAAATTAAATTAAATAACTACGTTTTTTCAAAAAGTACTTAAATAATTACGCTTAACACGCAAAACTGTAAGGTACAATGCTGCATAATATGTAGGAATGAAAGCAGAATATATGAGTACACAACATATGTACATATGTTAGGCTGCAAATTTTGCAAAAATAATTTTAAAAAACCCTTGCTGATAAAAAAGGGTGCCATTAAAAAATAATTGCCCAAAAACTTTTCAGACAAAATACTAAAAAAATTATTGTGTTTTTGTTGCCACAACTGAATCGTTCTAAGGGTTAGTCATAACAACATTAGAAAGAGCAGAGAGAAAAAAAAGCCCTAAGGTAACTTAAATACAATATGTATTCTGTTGCCAATTTTGCACGTACAATTGTTTACAAAACTTTTTTCCACAGAATTATTTTTAAATGTTAACAAGAAAATAATTAACATTTTAAACTATTTTGGAGTAAATTTCATACTTTTTTGGAATAAATTTCAAACTTAACAGCTGAACAGCTTTGCAGTTCACACTGTTTTTGTTAGATGCCTTGCTTTTGAAGAAAAAATCGTTTTTTTGACTGCTTAATTTAAAAACGTAAAAAAAAAAAACGATTTTGGGATGCGAATATTATATATATTCCCAAAAAATTTTTATTATTTTTAAACGCAAAAATTTTTGTCTTTATTTCTAAAGTACCAATGGGCATCCATTTTGTAATAAAAAAAAGTTATGACCAAAAAACATGTTTTTTTTTTAGCCAAAATGGGCCTTCAGTAGAATCAAAAGTGCTCCATTGGTTTTTCTCAGAATGAAAAAAAAAAAAAAAAAAAATGATGCAGATATCTTTTTTAAGAGTACCTCCAACTTTTGGGTCGGTTTCGGGATGATTTTATTTTGCTTCATACAAAATCGACGACCCGGTCTACTGAGCATGCTACGTCAACTAGCTGTAACCGAAAACAATGAGCCCCTCTAAGGATTGGGGATACGGTATAGATACATATGTTCAGGAAAAATATTTAAGGAGAAAAATAATGGGTGTTAGTCGTACATTTATCCCTCTCTCCTCACATTATCTTGAACTTTGACCACGATGAGAGAACACTTAACATCATCTAATTCACCGCAGTTTTTAGCTCAAGAATGATTTGATCAAACCTCACAAAATAGAACGTAGTAGGTATCCAAATCAAGAAATCGTAAACTAAATCGTTTCTAGTGACCACCTTAAACTTAAAACGACCACTTTTAGTATCACACACTTCGCATTGCTGCCATTGTTTTATGTTTTGTTTTTGAAAACGAGTAGCAGAACAACTACAAATTAACTTGTAATTTCCGGTTGTCACTTTATAAAATTTTAAGCATAGGCACCTACTTCTCCTAAATACCTAAAAGTATACACAGCTTGCCTTAATTGATAGATACAAATAGTTAATTATTTTGTTGCAACATTTAATTTATTGACATTCCTGAAAAGGCAACACAAACGTTAAGTAAATTAACTTATTTATTATGATTAATTAAATTGTGTAGGTTGCTGTTTAAAAAAACAAAATAAATACAATATATCCGTTTTGTTTATATGACTTTTTTATAGTAAATGTACTCGCTACATTTTTACCAATACCATTATTACAACTTTTGTCGTTTATTAAATGAATTTGTATGGTTTGCAATTGTTGCTGTGTTATTTGTTCCATCACAATTTTTTTTTTAACCTCGCTATTAAGAACGCCTTTTATGTGCATAGAAAAATTATACAGACTTCAATGAAAAATCAATTAGTTGCAGCTTAATTTACGAGTAAATACACAATATATATAGTACCTATACTTATATGTTTTGTTATTGTTGTAGTTCTTGTCTGTACATACCATCATTGGTGCCACCAAACAAACAATAACAATTCTTATTAAATGCTTTTGTCTTGTATGTGGGTTTTTGTGCTTGCCAAAGAATGCAGCTTAAGAAACGTTTAGTTTTGAGCTTTTATTCATTCAGAATTTTTGTAAGAAAAGATTTTAGCCTATGATTTATGCATTAAGATATATGATCACAAAACTATAATGGGGCGAAATCTGTTTTCTTCAGTTGTGTTGCTTTTTTTTTTTTTTTTTTTCTATAATGATGCCGAAAGTTTTGTAAAATGTACCAAACAAAAGATTTCTTGAGAAATTATTAAGCTATTCCTTAGCTGTGTCAAGTCATAACCCCCTACACATAATAGCTTTAGAGCCGTTTTTACTCTGAGTCTTGGAAAGTGCGTATATCAAAAATATTTTAATGGAAATATTGCATTGTAACACAGTAAAAATTTTAGTTTAATTTTAAAACCAATAAGTATTTATATAGAACAATGCTAAAAAAATTATTAATTTTAAACTATTTTGGAATAAATTTTGTACTTTTTTGGAATAAATTTCAAACTATTTTGGAAAAAAATCGGATTTTATACCAAAAAAGTTTAAAACATAAGAAATATGACACAACAAACAAGACATAAGAAACATGACTTAAGAAATAAGACATAAAAAATAAGACATAAGGAATAAGACATGAGAAATAAAACATAAGACATAAGGCATATGAAATATGAAATATAACATATGAAATATAACATATGAAATATGACATAAGAAATAAGTCATAGGAAATAAGACATATAAAATATGACATAAGAAATAAGACATAAAAAGCAAGACATAAAACGTAATATGAAAGACATTATAAATAAGACATAAGATATAAACTCATGTGAAGTTAGCTCAGTGATTTTCGAGAACCGTAAATTTTTTTAGAGTTCTGGATCCGTTGGGAATAGTTCTGGAGTTCTTTAACAAAATTCGAAATAGTTCTGCGAAATTGGACCAAAAGACGGAGGCGCACCGTTTTTTGCTCAGCGCCATGTTTTTCACTTAGAGGAGTTCTGATGACACTTTTGAGCTCACTAGAAAGATTTCTGGATTCTTTATATTTTTTAAAATTTTTTTGATTACAGATCTGAATAGTGCTCGAAGAGTTCTAAAGAAAATCCTAGCAAAAATTTTCCAAAATTTAATCAAAAAAATTTTCGATTTTTTCGTAACCGGTTCATATTGCTAACTGAAATTAAGTGCGTACAAATCAGAAAGTTATGACTTGAGAAATGATTTGAAATGTGAAAACACCTTAGAAAAAAATGGAAAAAGTTTTCAAAATTTCATAGTTATGGATAATTCCATGGTAACTCGCATTACAAATTGAAATATTTTTAAGAGTTTCATGGAGCGTTTGAGGCTCATCCTTTGGATTAAGTAAAAAATTTGAAATCCTTATGAACAAAGTGCTTTGTTTTTGTTACATATTAGTTGAAATTTGCAGCGAAAATTGAATATATAACCAGTAAAATAGTAAACTGTGTTGGTATCTGGCGTTAGCGTTTTTGGACAACATGTTCAGAGAGTAAATTTCTTTCGCTAGTTTCTGCGAAAATCAGCCCCAAATCATAAACATTACATATAAATTGAGTGACAGGGGAATGACAGAATATTTAAAACCGGTATTTTCCACTATTGTAAGTTTAAGAACTTATTTTTTTTACTTCGTTAGTACCAGTATATGAAATGTTTGTTACTCATACGACATGTTGTCCTAAGCCTTTGAAAGGCAGCCAACCCTGTGAAACCGCATAGTGACCATAAATAAAAGTTCGATTTAAAATAATATATCAATTTATAAATCCGCCAAAATTCACGATAAAATATTGCCAACATTGTGACATCTAATGGAGAAGTAGAGTAGGTTAAGTAACAGTTCAAATTTCAAGGCTAGTGGAGTGACAAGATTCTGGAACATTTTTTCAGTTATCAATTTTGTTAGGAATTAAGAAGGAAACATTATGTTTTGTTGTTAAAATTTGGAAAAAAAAATTACGTTTAAAAAGGCCTGAAAAGTTTTAGTTCTTTTTACGAAACACGTAGTTCAAAAAATTTGTAATTGAGCAAATATCTGTAACACTGATTTCTAGTTAAAAATGATTTAATATTACCTGTCTGACCTTGAAATAGCAAAGTCTCACAAGCTTTAACTACATACGTACGAGTTTTTGTTGTTAACCTTTTTAAAACGCCGCTTTTGCCACTTTGTTTTGCTTTGTATTTATACATAATTAATAATAATTTTAAATTGTTGTTGTTGCTGTTTTTTTTTTAAGCCACATTTCAACTTGACACACCTTTGCAAATGCCAGTAAACGCCCGCAGTTGAGAACTAAAAACAAACGCTTTGAGCTAGAATAAATTCAAAAAGTAACTACATAGTAATTTTCAACAATTGTTTTCGGATCAATCAGACAGAACTCATTGTATTTGCAGAAACTCACAAAGAAAAAATTACTAGAAACTTGAAACAAATTTCTTAGATGCATAAATGTGAGGTTTTAAGCGATTTCTGACCGAGAACTTTTTAGAAAATTTTTTTTATTCTAAAACTCTTAAATCTTTAAACATTTGTGTTAAGAGCTAAATTTTCTTATAACTAATGACTTTTTATCTACGTTAGTATTATTGTGAGTTTTATTTTGTACAGAGATTTTCAATCATTTTTACAAAACAGGTACGCCCACTTGTATCTAGATGAAAACAAGTGCACACTTGTTCCATTAAAAATAATTTATATATGAGTAATTTTCACATTGGATTTATTAGAAAAAAAATAAATAAATAAATATTATTAAAATGTACGCCTCTTTTCGTAGCTTATCTTACTTTTCAATGAACATAAGTATTGAATCTGGATTGAAAATTTTTTTCTGAATATCGAATCAAACAAAGCAAAATACACATAAAAAACCAAAACCTAAAGATAAATAAATTCATGAAAAGCTTTAAAATCTTTTTACAATATATCCCAATGTGCACAAGAACGGATGCGGATCCGTTTCGAACACGTAACGTGCACCAAAAAGGAATTAAAAACGGATTTGCTTTGAATAATGTTAATGCTGTGTTAAAAAAAAAAAAACATTTTGAAGCGCTTATTAGCTATAAAAAAAAAAGAAAAAAATACATATACCGATCCGCCTATGGTAGGATTCGAACCTGGGTAAGTCCGCAGTGACGGACCCGTTTCGAACCCAAAACTTACATAAATACGAATTTAAAACGGATTCGCTTTTAATAATGTTAATGCTGTATATTTCAAAAAACAATTAAAAAAAAAAAAAAAAAATAAAAAATTATAAAATCGACGTGTGGTGGGATTCGAACCTCGGTAAGTCCGTTTCGAACCCGTAAAGAACTTCAAATACGAAATTTATATCTCAACATCAGATAAGTCTACATCATATAGGTCAATAGCCTAGTTGTCTAATGTCTAATGTTTGTAAGCTAATACCCCGGGATCACGGGTTTGCCTCCTACCACCTATACGTGTTCAAAACGGATTCGAGTTTTTAGAGGAATTTCACCCGCAACTGGGTCCGTATAAGATACGTAACGGATTCCGAAACGGATAAAATATACGAGAAAATGAGCTAATTACGGATTCGAGACGGGCCCGTCTGGCACACTGGGTATTGTAAATAAGCGCGATTCTGCTAACTGATAAATATATTTTAATTTCCATGGTAAATTTAAAAATATCTCAAAATATCCACGGTAAAGTCTTAGCATTGCAAAGGATTTCTGTACATAAATAAGCGTTAAAGATTCAAAATAAAATTTCAAGTTTTTTCCGCTCAAAGTGTTGTCTGGATGTGTAAAAAACATATTTTTGAAAAAAAATTTTTTGTTTAGCTCATAAACAGAGGAGGGATTTTATATCATGGTAAAGCCACACTTGTTTGTACAATCAAAATATACGACAAATTTATACTGCGTAAGTATCAATATCATTTTTTTTTTATGTAAATATGTTATGTTTATATACTTAGCACAATATGAATTTTATATAAAAAGGTTTAAAATACTTTCATATGAACTTCTATATAAAATTTATTAAAAAATAGTATAAAAGATTTTCGTAGGGTAATACTATAAAATTTAAACCAAAATAGTGTAAATTGTATTAATGCTTTATTTGTGTAAATTTGATACGAACAAGTAAATATAAACGGTTTGTATATCAAGTTGTAGCATAGATTTTATAACAAATTTGGTGTGGATTTGTATTCATTCGAATTCGGTTTGAATTTTACACCCAAACTAGAGCAAAGGACCAAAATTAAACGTTTCCATCTAATACGAATCTTTGCAATGGCTTTTAACACTTTCCATAATTTTCCTAATACTTGAATTTCTTTCTTCAACGATTCTTTACATGCGACTTGCGATCTACCATATCCACATTTCTAATTTTGACCGTTATTTATAGAGTTTTTTTCGTTTTGTTTTCCAAGGAAAATGAAGCAATCTAATTACTAAACAAACAATAAGGAAAATGCAACTGACAATATGGAACCAGAATAACAAACATATGTTTGTCTGACGAGTCAATAATCTATATCTCCCTATTTTCATTGAGTCAGTCGCGTGTTAGTAACGCATTCATGTATTTGTATTCAAAGTCATGTGTCAATGTATACGAATGCACGCTACCTATAGTGTGGATACAAGTTGCACAGTGTAGTGGTAAAATATCGATGAAAAAAAAAAAAAAAACAAACCTTGTGGTCCAATAACAACAAAAGCATCAACCTTGTTACAAATGCATTTCGGGCACACTTTTCCATTTCTTTTACACCGTAATAGGTAGAGAAAAATGGAAAACAAATGTGGAAAAATTCAATTAGACGGGCATGAAATGTAGCAACAACATGAAGCGGAAAACCACAAAATAAAGAAAATAATATTGCTCCATAAAAAAAAAACACATGAAATTCTACCGACAGATGGGCGTAAAAGACAGGGTAATAAATGACTAAAAGAGAATAAGAAAACGAAGAGAAACTTTTTACCTTCAAGTCGGCTAAAATTTGTTTTTAAAATTTTCAAACTTAACAATATTTTTTGTCAGTATGTAGTCAATAAGACATTTATAATACTTTCATAGACCCAAACTCCTGCCGCGGGGAAAACAATAGCTTCAAAAACAACATTATTCGGGTACAGGAGAATAATAGTCTGATCAAGTACTGGGCAATAGTCCTGCAGTTCTTTTGCAAAATTTTAAATAATTCTGCGAAATTGAACCAAAAATCGAAGGTATGCCGTTCTGATAACATTTTTTAACTCACAAGAGTTTCGAAAAGAATTATAGTTTAAGTTTGGGTTAGCGCTCGAATTGTTCAAAGGAAAGTCATTTCAACACTTTTCCCTAATATTCGTAATTTATGGGAAAATTTTCCATAAAGTTTTCTGTTCACGAAACAATATACAAAAACTCCCGAAAGCTTTCTTGTGAGCTCAAAAATGTGAATTTTTGGAATTTTTTTTATGTTTTATTTTTTCGAAAGTTTTGAAGAGATATAAAATATTGTAGCTCAAAAATTTTTCATAAAATTCATACGTATTATTTGGACAATTCCAAGCATTGTATGCCTTATACACTTTTTTCGTAAGTTCCCTTGCTTTTGAGTACAAAATCGTTTTTCCGACCTCGTTATTTAAATACGTAAAAAAATCGATTTTGAGAGGCGAATAATATCCATATCACCAACAAAAAATTTATAGTTTTTAAACGCCAAAATTTTGTAAAAATATAGTCTTTATTTCTAAAGCACCTTTGGGTATCCATTTTGTAATGAAGAAAAAAATGTATGACCAAAAAACATGTTTTTTAGCCAAAATAGGCCTTCTGCAGAATTAAAAGTGCTCCATTGGTTTTCCTCAGAATGAAAAACAAATTATGCAGATATAGTTTTTATGAGTCCCTCTAACCTCTGAGTCGGTATCGGGATGAATCTAAATTTTGACCCGGTCTAATGTACGTCAAAACTTCAACGTAATTTATGGCGGCTCGATATTGACCCATGGTTTCTTGGGCAAAGTTTTTTAGAATTTTTCCTATATTTTTTTGTTGCTACACTCTTTGCCGCAAAACATTTGACCTGGCTTAACCTACACCCAAGGGCATCCAGTACTATAAAAGATTGAATTTAATGAGAAGTAACGTTGTGGGTGACTTCTTACGACTTTTTAACAAATTTTGATATTTTCAAAATTTTTGATATTCTCCACATTTTGGACCTTTTTGGCCTATGTGTGGCTATTTTGCCGCTACTTTAACTTCAACATTTTGAAGGCTTTTCCAATCACTTCAAATTTCGAAACTGAATTTCTAACCACAACAAAATCTTTCAAGACGCTCATTACTTTAATACGTTTTCTTTTAAAAAAAGAAAGATTTTATTCGAATGATTGTGCGATAAGAAATGGATTTATAACTAGTTATTGCGTTATCTCAAAAGACCAACGAAAAGTTTTCTCCTCAGTGTACCAAAGCACAAAATATTCCATATGCAAAACTTAGGCGCGCGGTAAGTTATGTCGGCGCAGCATCGATCAAACGCTTGATTATTAAGCGCACGATTTCATGATTCACCTATAAAAACAATGAATACAAAAACAAATAAAACGCTGTATATTTAACAGATTCAATGGAGTTACTCATAATATTCAATGTGACAACGTGTTTTTCGCCCCTTATACATTTGAGCATTTTTAACGATTTTTTTTTTTCTTTCGAAAATTCGTATTTGTTAGTTTTGATGACGCATGGTTGTCTGTGTGTGTTAACCAATTGGCAGCAGTTAAAAAATAAAACGACATTTTCCATGGCATTTCGTATGTATTTGGTTACAGCAATAACAAAACGTGCGTTGTTATGGCAACAACAACAAATCCAACAGTGGCAAACAAATGTGGCTTGATAACAATCAAACAACAACAAATGAATAAAAAAAAAAAACATAAACAAACCATATTTGTCGTTACAAACAAATACGTACGTACAAAGCCAAGTTATTGATTAAACAACATTTTGCAAACGAAATTGCAATTAAACAGAATTTCTGGCATTTTTTAACAAAACTTTGAATGTTGAGCTCCTCTGCGTCAAAACACTAGAAGTCTTGAAATTCGGGAGTTTTTAATGTTAATCAGTTTTGTTAAGCATCCTTACCATTGTAAAGTAAAATAGTCACGATCGAGTTATTTTAAAAGAATGGAAATATATATGAAGAATTTGAACCCCAGGGCTCCAGCAAGAGGGTAAACCGTTCTTATCTGTTGTCGTAGCTTGTAATTATGTTGAAAATTCATTGCATGCTTTTAGGCTTACTTGGTTCGGGGTATGTTACTTTTTTCAATGACGACAACATTTTTCAAAACATTCCGGCTATATCAACTAATTTCTGTCTACACGGAAAGAAAAGTTTTATAATTTTTATAGCGAAAACCGTTCAAAAATTACTTAGCTTTTGTTAATCTTGGTTCATTTTATATAGCTATTGAAAAATGCCTGAACAATTTTTAAAAACTTCACAGTTGCTTAGAAGGACATATTTTAATATAAGCATAGTAAAAATTATCAGACAGAATAGTAAAAATTCTTAAACAGGATCGATTTTCATGATCTATCAGACTGTGTGTATTTATCACATATGAAGTTCTCCCGGTTCAAATCTCCACTAACGTTAAACTCAAAAATATAAATTTTTTTTTAATTTTTATTGTTTTTTTTTTAATTTTAATTGTTTTTTTTTTAATTTTAGTTGTTTTTTTTTAATTGTTTCTTTTTTTTTAATATTAATTGTTAAAAAAATAACACAGGCCCACAAAAAAAAGTACCATGCGCGAAAGATCAGACCACCTGAACTTTATGTTTTCGGGGTCGCTGAATCCGAATATGGTGCCAGAATAGCGAAGTTGGTTCGCGTTTTTTCAGAAATCAACAATTATGCTGAAAAATTTGAGATTTTTTTCAGCATTATTTCTGATTTGTGAAAAAACTCGAACCAACTCCACTATTCTGGCACCATATTCGGATTCAGCGACCCCGAAAACATAAAGTTCAGGTGGTCTGATCTTTCGCGCATGGTACTTTTTTTTGTGGGCCTGTGTTATTTTTTTAACAATTAATATTAAAAAAAAGAAACAATTAAAAAAAAACAACTAAAATTAAAAAAAAAAAACAATTAAAATTAAAAAAAAAACAATAAAAATTAAAAAAAAATATATATTTTTGAGTTTAACGTTAGTGGAGATTTGAACCGGGAGAACTTCATATGTGATAAATACACACAGTCTGATAGATCATGAAAATCGATATGCTGCTGCCTAATGTTTTCTGGCCTTACTCTCAAAAAACATCTAGATCTGTCGTTTGCTCGCATTTTCTGGTAAATTTTAGATATTTTTTTCTTTCCGTGTATAAGCTTTCAAATACATGTTTTCCTAATTTTTGAATTTATCCCAAAATGTTTGATTAAGTTTTCTCTTTGGCAAGTCCTCAGATTCCCTGATTATTTTAGTAGAATTTTATGCAAATTTTCTGAACGTTTCCACCCAAAACAACAATCGGTTGCGACCTTTTGTTTATCATCAGTTTACACAATTATTTGTTTTTATCAACACTAACTAACAAACGATCACGTGTGTTCTACTTTGTTCTTTATTTTTACAATGAGTCACAGTGTTATGCAATTAACTGTTTTATTGCTTTTCCATAGTAAAAAGTTTTTATTTTTATTTCTATTTTAATTGTTGTAACAGTTTAATATGACACGGTACAGATTACGCGAAAAGTTCCTCAAGTCATACTCTTAACATTTTAAAGTTTTATCTTCTGGAATAAAAATAAACGTTAGCCTAACTATAACTTTTTCGTTAGAAAATAAAAGTTAACAGATTTTTTTTTTTCGACTTTTCGAACAGTCAGTACATAAACTTAAAATCAAGTCAAAAAATTTTAAAATAGCATAGAAAAAATTATCAAACAGGATAGTAGAAATTATCAAACAGTATAGTAAAAACTATCAAACAGTATAGTAAAAACTATCAAACAGTATAGTAAAAATTATCAAACAGGATAGTCAAAATTATTAGCCAGTAAAAAAAAGGAATCCCCAATAAAACGTTTGACTTTTATTTTTTTTTTTGAAAGTTCTTCAAAGTTTTAAACGCCTAAATATTGTCGTTTTTAACAATGAATTTTGAACATCACAGTAGTTAATATGTATAAATGATATGCAAACGTTATGCAGAGTTAATTAATTTGATTATCACAGCATCATCATCATAAATTAACATGTCGGTACTAAAGGCAAGCAATGCATTTGCAGCCAGTGTTGCTTTTGTTGGGACGATACACATGCCTTATAAGCTCCCCACGCCCTCTCTTTCAGCGCCACTCATGCCCCCGCTTTCAAGTAAAAACACAGTAGTTAACGTTAGGAGAATTCAGCAACTCTTTAACACTTTGGTAAACAATAATTTCATGCTTAGATAATTTTCACTTTCCATAGATATGCAGAATGATTTAACTGAATGATTACAATAATTGCATAAAGTAAATGCACGTTATATTGTTAGGGTAAAGTATTTAATAAAATAAGCAAATAAGTAATATTTTTATGGCAGTTGGTAAAAAAATGTTTATGTTTTCGAGAAAAATTTATTACCAAGATATTAAAAAAGATAATTATATAATTGTTTACATTTGATTTCAATCTTGTACCTGGTTTTCACTATATCATTATAACTAATTTCACTGTCATATTTGTCATTTTGTGTTAAATGTGTTTTCTTTACAAACTTAACTAAACTCTCCCAAGCAGTTACTGAAAGTTACAAAATTTCCCTGAGCCTTCCACTGCCCCTGAAAGTTTCGCCCACTTTGAAAAAGACCGATCTGATCTCTGTCAATTGAAACAAATAACACTTCGAATATTTAAAATAATGTTCGCTTTGAAATTGAATTCCTATCCACCAAATTTCTGAAGAAACAACTTGACACGTATAGTTAAGTTCGGTAAATAGGTACAGGGCACAGGGTAAATAATATTCACTGGGAAAATGGGAGGTGCCACGCCCCTTAACAACAAAATACGTTATATTTCTCAAAGCATTGAATGTACTTAGTTAGTTGAAATTCAGTACATATGTAAAGGGCACTCGGTCATATAATATTCACTGGAAAATTGGGGGTGCCACGCTCCTTCACAACAAAATACGTCATATTTCTGAAGCTATTGGACGCAGACGAATGAAATTTGACATGTATGCAGAGGACATTGAGACAAATAATCAACAAATAAAAAACATTAGTGCCACGCCCTTAAGAAATTAATTCATCATATCTCTGAAACTATTTACCGCAGAAAGTTGAAATTTGGTACATTACATTGTGTATAAAGAACACCGAGACAAATCATAAATCATGTTCACTGGAAAAATAGGCAATGCCATGCCCCTCAAAAAACTAACTCATCATATCTCTGAAACTATTTGATGCAGATAAATAACATTTGGCACGTGGCGATGCCACGATGATAGACGTAAGGGAAAGTAAAACAATGCTCACCGGAATATGCTAGTATTTAAGATAGGCCTGCTTTTTGCTTGAATTTTAAAAGAGATTTATTTTTAAAATCATAGTCCCTCAACTAAAAGTTAAAGTCCACATTTATGTGTAATTTCTCGTATAACTTGAAAAACTAAAAGTAAATTTGTATAACATTGTGCTGAATTAATTGACACAATTACTTTATCTACTCTATATGGAAAGAGAATAAAAAAACATTATTATACGGTAAAATAACCAACATTAAACAATGAAGGTTAATTAAATTAATTACACAAGGAAAACAAAAACAAAGTAGTCGTCAATGGGGTAATACAACAAAAAATTAAAACAAAAACAAGGAAGTTGTCACACAGGTTGCATGATTGAATGCAATGCAATTCAACTCTACACCGCTGTCATATGGAGTATTTTCGTGCCACAGCACAACAGCATTGCAGTTGTTATATCTACACATTCACAAGATGCGCACTTTAAAGTGACAGTCCGGAATTTGTGGAAGTGTTGCTAAAGAATTGTAAACAACAACAAAAAAAATACAAATGTTTGTTGCTACTCTACATAAATATGTTGTAGGTTTTATTCATGAAATATTGTATTTTATTTACAGTGCACTGCACAGTGATACATCTTTTATGAATGTCATTTTTAACATCCGATAAAATGACAGAAAACAAATTTTTCCTGTATTTTTAGAAGTATATTTATTGTGCAGCCAGAAAAACAAGCATTTACTAAGAAATCTTAAGCTTCTAGCAATAGAAATTCCAAGAAATGTTTTATACAATGTGGGGCAAAAGCAATGTTGCTACGTGAATTGGCTGCCATTTTGTTAAAAATTAAAAAATTTCGCTCTATTTTCATGAAAAGTTTTATGAGAGTGTAAAATTGATGACATTAAGCTGAAAAAATGGTATCAGTCAAATGAGAACCTCCTGAGTTGTTTAAAATTTTTGCTTGTTTTACGGGAAGTCATTTGCAAAAATTATGCCACATTCACCTCATGACATTACTTTGAAATATGTATCACATTCTACAGACATAAAATATGTTGACATACTTGTGAGTGGAAAGTAGGGGTACAAGGCTTCTTGTTGAAGTTTTAAGTTTTTTAAAAAAAAAAAAAAATAAATAAATTTCATTTCAAGATACGTTATGTCTTGTAAACGCTTTTTATTTATCAAATACTTCAGTTCAGTGTCGCGTGCAAATGTCTTCACAGTACTTGGATATGAAAGAAGAAAAATCAAATACTGTACAGACATGTCTTGTTTGATTTCATTCCTTTCAGTGTGTATACTGTGGTTGTAGTGTTACTCATGTGAAGTTAGCTCCGGAATTTTCGAAAACCGAAAGAGTTTTTAGAGTTCTGGGTCAGTTGGGAATAGTTCTGGAGATCTTTCACAAATTTCGAAATAGTTCTGTGACATTGGACCAAAAATCGGAGGTGTACCGTTTTTTGCTCAGCGCCGTTTTTTTCACGTAGAAGAGTTCTGATTACATTTTTGAGCTCACAAGAAAGAGTTCTGGAGTTCTTTATAAATTTTTTTTTTTGGTGAAAATATTTTTTATAAAAAATTTCTTGCAAAAAAAAAGTTCTGATCGGAGTTCTGTATTGCGCTCGAAGAGTTCTAAAGAAAATCTTAGTAGCATTTTTCCAAAAGATTTCGACTTTTTATTTTAATTGAAAAATCAGAAAAATGTTCGGTCTTTTGATAAGTATCCAAAAAGGAGTATCCGTAGAGGAGTTTTGGATAGGGCTCGAAAAGTTCTGAAGAAAATTCTAGTAGCATTTTCTCCAAAATATTCGTACTTCTCATGGTACATATCAAAACAAACTCTCCCATTCGTTGCAACTTGCAAATCTTACCTACCATGTAAATTTTACTGTAGTTTTTCTAATCGCACCTTTAACACTGACCTGAAGTATTTGTTTCTATAAAATACGGTTCACTGAAGTATTTGTTAGAATCAGGTTTGCTTTTGGCAATGATAATACAAGAAAGTGTAGTTAGTTACTTCAGTGTCAAAATGAAATCAGTGCACAGTAGTTAGGTCGGTTAGCTAAAAAAATAATTGGAAAAACCGTCCCCTATCAGAAAGCTTACTTTGGAGAGTATCTAGGAAACAACAAAAAAATTGTTTTTTAGACCACTCTAAAAACAGCCAAAATCGTCTTTTTTCTATAACTTCGGCAGGTGATGTCCGATGTTTAAAAATTATATATCATTGTAAAGGGCTCAATTGGGCCTTAATATTTGTAAAGACTTTGATTTTATAAAGAAAAAAATGGCATTTTGGGGAATACGAACCAGAGCAACTAGATTGTACACGTCGAATATGCCCTCAGAGG
Source organism: Calliopum simillimum (assembly GCA_951812925.1). NCBI lineage: Eukaryota > Metazoa > Arthropoda > Insecta > Diptera > Lauxaniidae > Calliopum > Calliopum simillimum. The sequence continues at coordinate 22,936,510 of OX638372.1, forward strand.
TCTAAACAATGTGAAGAAAAAATTTATAACCCCTTAAGAACGATATAAAATTTTTAAACATCGGACATCACCTCCCGAAGTTATGGAAAAAATATCATTTTGGCTGTTTTTAGAGGGGTCCAAAAAAATAATTTTTTTTATGTTTCCTAGATACTCTCAAGGTAAGCAAGATTTCAAATAAAGGGCGGTTTTTCCGATCTTTTTTTTTTTTGTATGGAGACCGACCCGACCTAGTGTACAGTGAAGATTTGAATCTTGAATTTTTGGATCAAATATCTAATTTTCAACGTAAAATGTGTCGTGTGCAGGTCCTTAGTGGAACTAATTACATCACTAATACTTAGTACATTAGAATAATGATCTGCTTGGTGAAACAGTAAACACACGATAAGTGAATAAGGATAACTCAGAAATGCTATAAGAGCGCCAAAAAAAGGGTACGAGCTGCTGAGTCACTCCAATGATGATAATTCATAATGTAAAAAACATGATGTACAGATGATCCGCATTTGAATACAATTTTCCTATACCTTTGATGTTTGAGCGGAAATAATTAACGAAAAAATTTGTTTTTTCATATCATCAAAATTACATACAAATTATAAATGTTATACATGCGAATGAATCACAATTCTCAAAATACATTGTCTACTACATTTATACATTAATGTGTTTTTTTTATAAAGACACTTAAAGAAAAAAAATTGATAAACCTAACCACAAAGCCGCTTAAAAGCAAACGGCAGTACATTTTATTTTGACTGATCATCATTTGAAGCGTCATGTTGTGGGTGTGTCACACAGTGCATAGGTAAGAAGGCTTAAAGTATGCGGGGCGGCAGCAAAGTCTGACTTATGTGAAATATTTTGAAAAATCACTTCGATCGGAGTCTACTCCAATTTGATGCTTTATATCTGTAACACTTTTCATTATCAACAAGAGCCAGTCTACATGATGTATGACTTTTTATTTTTATTTCCTTTCGAAGAATTTTAACAACAAAGAAAAAAACAATCGAAGTCTTTCGCATCGGGCATTAAAAGCGATAAGCTTCAATATTAAACATCTAAGCTCAAAGTTAAATTTAAAGGCTCAATATTAAGACGCTTATAGGCTTTTCTTTGTATTTAGAGGAGGCTCAGTGTTATTTTATTGCTAAAGAAGAACCTTTTTTTTATTGTGATTAATTGCCTTCTTTTTTGTTTAGGCATTTTCCATGTTTTACTTAAGGTGCATCATTTCTTTTTGTCTGGGCAAGTGTAGGTAGGGGCGTCTATAACTTAATAGCATACGACTAAGTATATGTTCTTCTAGCACTTCTTGCATTTATGCTTAGGATTTTATCTCGGGTTCAAATGAGGTCAACCTTTATGTGGCTTGAATTTCGTCAAGAAATTTCGGTGCTTCGTTTGCGTTCTCACAAATTCCTTTCCTGTTTTTAAGTGCTACGCATATTAAAAATTATCATTATTTAAATAACTTGCCCTTTTTCGAAGGTTTTAATTGTTGATTTAGGCTTTTTATGAGACGTTTCTTTTTTAATTGTGATTTTTTTTTTATCTTGACTTTTTTATAGGGGTTGACAAAGATGTTGTTGCCGTTGTTATCTTATTTGATTTTATTACATATTATGTCTTTTTTGATCATAAGGGAATTTTAAGTTTATTTCTACAATATGTATGACTTATAAAAAATTCTAAAAATTGTTTACTTAGTGAGTGATTATAATTTCATTGAAGAGGTATTATGCTACGTTTCCACCGGAGATATAGCTGTGATGAGATCTATAAATTTCGTCGTTAGATCCTACCTGTTCCAAACGGGCGAAAGCGATTTATTTTGGATAAATGTCATAAGCGGGAAAGTGAAAGTTGTTTTTCCTTTTCTTCTTAATATTTGTATTCCATTTGCATTTTTTTTTTTTAATGAAAATAAATGCCAATTGCCAAAGTTAAGCGGTGCTACTTGGTCGGTAGCCCTGTTGAGATTTATACGAAGATTTAAAATAAATCTCGTCAGAAGTAGATTATTTTTGTTAGGTAAATTGCGTTTTTTACAGCATGGTTTAGAGCTAAGCCTCAAAACAGCCGTAAATCACCTTATAAATCTCCGGTGCAAACGTAGTATTGCTCTCAAAAAGGAATCAAAATTAAGTTAAAAGTCTTAAACGATTTCCTTCCCGTATACATAGCTAAATAAGATTTGTAGATTATTTGAACATCTGCAGAAGAGATTCTTTTCCATTTGGAAGATGTACATATGTAGAGAATGCGAAATTCTACAATCAGGTTCTGTATATAGAAGGTGGGTAGAAATCGATAGAACATCTATAAATATAAGTTTCCTAGGACTATTCTGAATAATTTTTTCTATAGCCACCTTCCGAAATTCACAAAACCAACAGAGTTATTTGAGCCGTTAATTTTGAAAGTGGGGTAACTAGGCAAAAGTAATATGATAATATGAATTGGCACAAAACGTAGGTAGGAGTTAATGGTTGAACATTTGGACCTGCGTTGTATGTTTAGGAATGACTTGGAGATGGTAACTCCATTCGAACGTCAACGTTTTGAAGGTCTATGTTCAGCGGCTCGATACGAGCTAATTGCTGAACATTTCGACCTGCGTTGTGGGTTTCAATATCCAAGGTTGGAATTGCGTCAAACGTTAATCTCCTATGCTCTGAGAAATAATGTTATTCAAAAAAAGACTTCAGACTTAATTAGTCATTGCGAAAATTTCATCCATTAAATTTAAAGCTAACAGCCATTCCGATTTTAAATTACCAATAGGTGGTATTTGAAATAACTTAATATTTCCTTCTTTGAACCTGCCACAAACAACGCAATATGCCATTTTCTAAAAATATTGTCTCATCAAAACTTAATCGATTAAGTTTAATTTTTTGTCTTTTTAACTCGTTTAAAAATAGAAAATGTATACTCTTTTCCACTTAATTTTTGTGTTTTATTATCTCCATTTGAACATATCGAAAATACTTAGCCAAAATTGGTAGCCCTGTTGAGATATATAAGACTAGCATTTTCCGGTGTGCGTCTTTACATCTTCTCTTGTAGGGAAAACGGGACATTAAATTAAATCAAAGAATGTAAATTTTCCCGATGCAATTTATTTACGTACCAAATATTTTCTTCAGAAATATGACGTTTTTTAAGGACGTGGACCGACCGCCCATTTTTCCCTTGGACATTATTTTTCCCAATACTCTTAATACATATACCAAATCTCATCCATGACCGTTAAATATTTTCAGAGATATGATAAATTTTTTTTTTTTTTTTGAAAACACGAAAAAAAAAATTATAAATTTTTCTTTTCGAAATCCAAGATAGTCCCTTGGTGCAAACATTTTTTTTCCTCTAAAATGTCCTAAAAAGTCTTGAAACGCGTAGAAAACACGAACAAAATTTAAATAACAAAATTTTTTAATTTTTGGTTCCGCCATCAAAGGGTGACCGTTGGGTGAAAAAATTTTTTCCTCTAAAATGTCCTAAAAAGTCATGGCATCCAGCCTGCGGGACCCTTTGGTGAAAAAAAAACTAATGATGCAGAAACACGCACCGTACCCAAAAACCTACCTATCTTCACGGTGATCGGTACAGCCGTTTGGGAGTCCATAAAGAACATACAGACATACAAACATTCATTTTTATATACATATATGAACCGTTTATTTTGAAAGTGGCCTAAGTCCATTTCGGGGCAAAAGTAATGTCATTGACATTATGTGCCGTAATAATCGGTTTTTTGCCCGACACTATTTTTTAAACATAACGCCATTAATTTCACACAATGTAGAGACAGAATTAAATTTTATTCGTTCTGAACAAAATGCCAGCTAATTCATATTATGACATTACTTTTGCTCCGAAATGGACTTAGGCCACTTTCACAATAAACGACTCATATATAGATAAGTCAGAAGTAGATAAATTTTTGTATGCCCAGTGTGCCAGACGGTTCATATTTCCGCTTTTTTATCCGTTACTGATCCGTTTGTGGGAGAAATTCCAAAAAAAAAAACGATTCGCTTTTTTTTTGGGAATCTCTCCCGCAAACGGATCAGTAACGGATAAAAAAGCCGAGATATGAACCGTCAGGCACACTGGGTGGTAAATCACATGTTTTAAAGCAAGATTTAGAGCTAAATTTCGGAATAGCCGTAAATCAACTTATAAATCTCCGGTGAACAAACTTTTAGCTCTTATCAAAACAAAATACACAAAAATGTTCGAATTAAACTCTTTCTTACCTTTCCGGCTGCTTTTTTATAACGCCTCGTTGCCTCATTTATTAAATCCTTGACCAGAAGATCACCACTGCCACATGGTACCACAATGCGCAAATTACCAAAACACACGGTTACCTTCATATTGGTAATGTTGTTGTTAAAGAGCAATCGGTTTCTTTATTCCACACTTTTTAATAAACAAAATTTTCTTTATAAAAAGTAACAAGAAAATCAAATTATGCACTTTTCACACGATTTTTTCTACTGTACCACAAATACGCGTAATAATCGTAGAATAGGACTACGCTGCTACTGCGACGCGCGCAACTTACGAAGCAAACGACGGCGACATTGAGAACGACGTCGACGTTATGATTTCGGTGGTTATATTTGTTTTCGTTGTTGTTGTTATGGCTGCTGTCAAATGCAGCTGCATTGCGAATGCCAGCTACGCGTTAGAGCGAAAGAGAGAATGGATTCAAAAAAGGATCGTTGAGCACTTGACAGCTGCGCTTCCTTCCGCGATGCTGTCTTTTGTTAAAAGGGGGCAATTTTTCGTGTTATTACATTAAAGAATTTGTTTAATGCACTAAATTTTTTAGTGTCGATTTATTGCAATTCGTTTTGCATTTTTATTTTGTTTTCATTTCGTTTTGTTTTAATTCTTTTTTTTTTTACTTTATACTGCAGCGTTTTGTAAAACCAAAAGCGAATGCGCAATAATTCACACAAATAAAAAAAAAAACAAAAACTGGAATTACCACAATTTTTGCAGCAGTTGAAACAGGTAACAAGAACCAAAACGCAAAGAATCGATTTGAGAGAAATATGTAATGTAATTCTTTAGCAAAATTTATTTAATTTTTATACTTTTCCACTTGCACTTTGCACTGTAATTTGTTAGTAAATTTTCATTTCAAAATATTTTGTTGCTTCGTTACATGTGAAATTTAAGTTAAAAATATTCTCACTTTTGTTTTAAAGTTTTCTGCATTTAGTCGTTAATTAATTCTTATTTTAACACATCGGTTGTTATATACATACATTTATACATATGTATTTTTGTTAATATTTCACATTTTATTTATTAACATTTTCTTGGTAAGAAACTCAATTTTTCAATTGAATTTTCGTTTTTTCCGCCACGCGTAAAAAACCCCACTCTGTTCGAACTCACAACAACAACTCGTTTGTCTTCGCTTCTTTGGAATTTCGTTAGCTTACCTTGTTTTCCTTTAGTCGCCATTCCACTCGTTCGTTTTGTTTTACTGGTTTTTTTTTAATGGCTTCAAACTTCACCTTTTTGACATTATTTTTGACGTTTCTTGCTACCTGTTTTTGTGGCTTTGTAGTGCGCTCAGCGTTGCCAGTTCGACGTATTTAACGTCATTTGGAGGTTTTTATTTTAAATAACGTTAAACGGCGTACAGACTATCGATCATGGTCGTCAGTCAAAACATAATCAGTTTTGAATGATTGTTGATAGCGATAAAACTATTATTCATGTTCGAAGTTCATAAAATTTGAGTACTAAACATGGAAAATAAGAAAATTGGGTCCACATTATTAATCGTTGCGCTTGCTGAAAAAAATAATAAACATTAAAAGTGAAGCAAATGGGTAAAGCAATGGGTTACCGCGAGAAAAGTGCATTAACATGTGAATATTTTAACAGGAATCTGGACTCTGAGCACATGGACTTCAAAAACTATTTCAGGTTGTCAATTGAAAACTATAATTATTTCATTTCATAACAACATAAAAACTCTTTTCAAAAATCGCTTTCTGCATCCATCTTCACGCTGCAAAAATACAGCTTGACTGATACTTTTTTGTACACACTATCAGTCAAAAACAAATATGGCCGGTGACTGTCACTCCACCACCAAAAATTGTTGTGGTTGACTGATGATTGACGAAAAATTGCGGCCACACACGCAAACATGCTCAAATTGAGCAAAACTGACGAACATTATCGATAGTCTGTACCCTCTTTTGGGACTTTTTTATCAATTTTCAGAAATCGCAATTTAGCTTAATGTAAGGTTATGGATAATTTTGATACTAAGCGACTAAACAAAATGATTTTTTGAGCCATCTATAGCTATACAAACCAAGATTCTCAAAGATTTTTGTATTATGAACACGATAGCACCATTTTTTTTGACCATTTTCCATTCTTAAAACCTCGACGACAAAACAAAATTGAGTAAATTGAAAACGCCAGTATTTAACAGATAATTCCAGTAGATATCCAACTATTGAGATATACGAAGAATATGAACATAAATCAATTAAGACAACAATGAGAGATTTGACGCTGAAATTCAATGACATAGTTTACAATTGACATGCCGATATATGGACGTTTTTATATTCAAAATTACGTTTTTTTTTTTTTTTTTTTGTCCACGATGAACGATTCTTCCTGTCAAGTATCTGGCAACGTTGTTGCGCTGCACTCACACAACAGTGATGCCAGTTCGTGGTTAGTTACAGATATTTTGAGAATTGCCATCTTAGGATTATCTAAAAGGGCATTGAGGGTCCAACCAAAATTTTCCAAACAAAAAAGGGGTATTTTTTAAAATATGCTAATGATATTAAAAATAAAATGTTTCACAGTTTGCCAACACTTCAGAAGTTTTTCTATGGTAAATTACGTGATTTACAGCGAGATTTAGAGCTAAATCTCGAAAAATCGTAAATCACCTCATAAATCCTTATTTGTTTTCTAGGAAAAAATTTTCGAAAATATTTAGTCAAGGTCCATTGTTTCGCTTCATAACAGTATTTCAGTTATGGATAGTTTTACTTTTTAAGTCGAATTTTGAGGACATGTAATTAAAAAGTGCTGCTCAGATCTATTTACGGATATACCATATGTAGCTATATCCATTCTGGTTTGTTGAAATCTACCTAATATGCAAATTGGTTTAAGCTCCGAACAAATATGACGATTTTTGTATTAACCATTTTTTTTTTTCGTGAGAAAAACATGTTTTATTAACTCATTGTCTTATTTACATAAGAAAGTACGCAATTTCATAAATGTTAACAACGTCCAATACAAAAACGAAGAAATCTTTTCTGATTTCATTTAACTATGCCGGCTGCAGCTCTCCTTCAGTTGTTTTACTTTTGTTTTTCTTATTTTTCTTTTTAATAAATTCACTTTTATCCAAATTATTTTGGAAGAATGTAGTCTCCTTGCGTGCCTGCGACACCTCAGTCATTAGACGTTGTTTGTGCACTGCCTGCTCATAATTCATACGTTCTGTAAGATGAGTCCACTTAAATCGTGGCAGATACTTCATACTCCATAGATAATCGAAGAATTGTGATTTTTTTCGTGATGAAATCTGTTTGTTGTTTAGCAGAGGCACAATTTGTTTTGCAACACGTTTTGATTTGAATTCCACCCATCCTTCGGTAAAATGTCGAGCAAAAGGTTTACGTTTCTTTTTCTTCTTTTTGTCTGCAGCTAAAAATTTGGAAAAAAAAGTTTAAAAAATCATAATTTGTAGCTTAATGTAGTTACATCCTGGTAATTTCTCAGGTTGCAGAAACACGCGCCCAATTTCTCCATAAGCACCCAAAATCTCACGTATTCTCGTAACATTCATATGCTTCGGAATGTTGGATACGTAAATGATTCCTTTTTTCTTGCGTTTTTTCGTTTTAACTTCTGATAGTTGCATGTCATCCTCGTCGTCACCGTCTAAACTTTGTTGTTCTAAACCGTTTCCATCGTCTTCTATAGAGTCCTTTTGCCCAACTTTAATTACTTCATCCTCTTCACTTTGACTTTGTTGTGCGTCCATCTCTTCGTCACCATTGTCTGCTGGAAGAGGCGGTGGCAAGCCCTTTGGTTTTTTCAGCTTTACTGCCATTATTTTAATTGATTGAAATTATTGCTTTAAATGATTTTTATTTATTAATTAATTAAATATTTGTAAATAACATTTTCCCGAATGCATGCGGATTTTGACGTTTGCAATGTTCAGAAGTTACAATAGAAATTCACAACCGTGTAAAATGTCAAAATATCTCTGAAAGTGAAGGTTGAAGGCTTGCCAGATATTCTGTGAAATTTCAAAATTGAAAGAAAATCATTTGGATTATTCCGGAAAACGTGAAAATGCCTTGAAAACCTCGTAAGCTCGTAATAGTTGTCAAAATCAATGCAAATTATGAACGTTTTACAAGTTTACGAGGTTTTCAAAGCATTTTCAAGTTTTTAAGATTACATGAAGAGATAAAAAATGAGAGAAAATCTATTGGGTAATTAACAAAGTGTTGTAACTGTCGTAAAGTCGTATTGTTTTAAGTTTGCAAACTGGTTTAAATACATATTTTGTATCAAATTTTCCTATGTCTTTGTTAATTTTCAGCTATCATGCCACGCTATTATTCTTCTTTATTTTGTCGATTAAAATAATTTTACTTGTCATTTCAACTAATTCAATAAAGTTTTGCATCATAATTGTTTGATTTTTACTTAATTACGGCGGTGGCCCGCGATTCCCCACCATTTTTGAAAATCGCAAAAACACTAATTTTTTTTCAAACCACGAAAAGTCTGAAAAAACAAAAGAATTGTTAGAAAGTGTAATAGTCAAAAGTTACCTAACTTCATGTAGAATAACATACCATATTACAATTTGCAAATTTTTATTTTTTTTTTGAAGATATTTAACAAAATAAAAACGTGGCCCACGATTCCCCACCTTCCCATACCCTTGTTGAAATTTAAACGAAGATTTTAAAAAATCTACTCAGATTTCGATGTATTTTTGTGTGGTAAGTCGTGCAATTATAAACGTGATTAATAGCCTGTTTCCACTGGAGGATTAAAAAGTGATTTACGGCTGCGTCCAGATTTTTTTGACATTTAATATATAATGAAAGAGGTGAGTTACGGCTAAATCACTTCATAAATCTCTGGTGGTAACAGGTTATTAACTTGTACACCCACTCAGCTCTTCAATTGTTTTTGCTGCATAACAGCCGTACCTAAATTGGGGCGTTATTTGAGCGTCAACGTTATTTAACCGTCTATGTTTCAGTATGCTCCATATAAATTTTATAGACATGAAAAAGACAGGGATGGTTTAATAACGCTGACGCATGAAAAAGTCTCCAATTTAGGTATGGTAGTAAGTATATTCCTTTTTTATTTCAAAATAAACTATAAAAAAGTAAGCAACGCACCATTCTGAATACCTACCATTTATTGCTATTGATTACACTAGTTTACAGCGAAAATTCCCATTGAATGCCATTATTCATTTTATGTGTAAAATAGGCTGCAGATTCCGAAAATTGCATTGTTTTTTTTTCTTTCATGTTTTTTTCGAGATATCGGTCATTTTCGGTTTTTGGACCAAAAAAAATGATAGTTCCACTTAAATACAAATATCTCAAGAACTAATGTTTGTGTTTAAACGTATTGTATGTCATATTAAAGGTAATTAAATTATCTACAAATGATATTCACATCACTTTTTGGTTGGTTTGTTAGTTTCGGCGAAATACATTGAGGGGATTTCTGAAAACGTGTAAAAGCCTCGAAAACTTCGTAAAAGTTGTCAAAATCAATACGAAATTTGACAGTTTTACGAGTTTACGAGGTTTTCGAGGCTTTTACAAGTTTTCAGGAATCGCCTTATTGATTTCTAAAAAAAACATTTTTTTTTTTCGAAAAAAATTAAGAAAAAATCAAAATCAACTTCAAATTTGTACAAAAAAAAATAATTTTTTTTTTAATATTTTGTTCTTTTGTATCATAGACTATATCGATACCTTAGAGCGCTATAGTCCTATCTCCACTTTTTGCGATTTTGAGATTTTTGTAGTTATGGCAACATTGTGGACTTCTTTACCGTGTGGAAAACTGTGTGATGTCAAAATACCACTAAAACATCAAAATATTCGAAAATTAAAAAAAAATCCTACCTCCAAACTGAAATTTTTTCAAGAGCGCTACTGTCCTATCTCCACTGAATATTCAAATAAGTCACATTATTAAAAAAAATTCATCGTTTTTTCGCGTTTTCTTCGCGTTTCATGACTTTTTGCGACATTTAAGTGAAAAAATTTGGTTACACCCAAGGCACCACTCTTGTTTGTCGGAACCAAAAATTCAAAAATTCAAAGAAAAAAAAAAAAAAAAAATTCGTTTTTTCCGTGTTTTCCACGCGTTTCATGGCTTTTTACGACATTTTAGTGGAAAAAATTCAAAAAATATACTAAATACGTCGTTTTTTTCAATAGTAGTGGAATTCTATATAAGGGCAAAAGTAATGACTTACTATAAATTGGCTGGGATTTCGTTAAAAGTTAATAAAATTGGTTCAAAACATTAAATTATGTTAAAATATACTATAGGTAAAAATATTGCATATATCGCTATATCAAAATAGCAGCCAATTCTAAATAACCACTGTTTGAAATCTTCTTTTTGCATTTCCCAACAATTGGAAAAATGGAGATAGGACTATAGCGCTCTAAGGTATCGATATATTTATAAAGAAAATAAGATACCACTTAAGAAAATCGATGGAAAAATGCAAAAGTTGTATACAATTCATTGATAAGTTACCAAAATGCTTTTTTCCCTATTTTTCCGTTTTTTTCGTAAAAACAAACTGTTCGACAATTTGAAAATTTTTATAAAACTTATGAAAAAATCCAAAAAATTCTTAAAGTAGGCGTTAAAAAAAATACCCGTGTCTCGTCGTTTTTCTCCAGCACGTCAGATTTTTTTTTAATCGATTTTTGAAGTTTTTTAATCCACTGCACATGAAAAAACGAAAAATAACGCATTCTTGTGTTAAATCGATGGAAATAACCATATGATCCTTACATTTGAAGTGTATCATGTGTTCAGTAAACTTATGCAGGATATTGCGAGGAATATTTTTGTAGAAAATGTTAACTCTCTAAAACCCTCACATGTGGGTCATTTTGACCCCCACATGTAAGTAATTTTGACCTACACAAAAAAAAAAAAGACGTAATTTGCGCCCATCATATTTTATTATTCATAAATATCTCAAATCAAGTTTTAAATGGTATAGCTCACTACTTTCTGCCGTTACCGTTATATGTTACTTATTGTCATTTTTTGAGTAGTCAAAGTGCTTGTATTGTGTCATATACCAAACTTCAAAATTAGAATTCGGTCTAAGTTTAATTACTCTTAAGTTCAAAAACTAGTTCGTTTTATAAAACATTCCTAAAATATTTGCTATAGCAACAATTTGCGGCCTTAGAAGAAGACTATGCTGCTATTTTCAAGTCGAAATTACGACTTCTTTCTATGCATGACAAACGGAAGGACAAAATGAATATATGTACGCTAGGTATAAAATATAATTACATATCGTTCAGAAATAATATAACCGGAATATACTTGTTATTGTGTATTTCCACCTCTATAATGGCAAACCAAACCTCATTTCCGGTTTTTGAATCCAAAAAGGAAATGTGTATTGCCATACTATACAATAAATATTCGCCTTTAACTTGTTTCTTCAGAACTCGTGATTGGCATTAAAAGATTGCAACAATCATCAGCGTCAACTTATATGTCTAACATATTTTACAACTGGCACACATATGTAGATAACCGAAATCAGGAAATGTTTGATTTTTATTATTTTTACGATTGATACTTTTTAATGGTTTATTATGATCAAATGTCAATTGTTAGTTTTAATCAAACTAAAGTACACAGAGCAAAAAATGACCCATAAAAACAAGAAGATTGTCGTATCAACCTATTTTACTATGAATTCCGATTAAAAGTAGAAAACAATAGGAATATTCTTCTTAAAAATTCAAAAAGATTTTCGCATCATTTCTATGCGGAATATAACATAGAATGATGTAAATAATGTGAGAAACTTATTAATTTTTAGTTTTAAGCAGAAAATCGAATAAATAGTTTTTTTTTGTTTTGTTTTTGGATTTGATGTCATTCTCTATTTTGCATAGAGAATGACCGCAGGATTGACGCGGTGAAGAAATGACCGTTTAAATTGTTTAATTTTGTTATGTGAATCATTTTAACCATCAATTTATTCTTTCGGAAAATAATATGATGGGTCGTCCTTGAAAAAGCTGCAATTGTACATTAAAAGTACGGAAAGTATGGAGGCCGAATTATGAGCACATAAAATAGAAGTTACCTACCTTTTAACTTCCCTTCGTAACCGGAATAGCTGCAAAATGTTTGTCAAAAGAAATTTTAAGAAGACTTTCTCTATGATGTGAATTTCTTTTTGGATGAGAACCATAGAGATATCTTCTTACTTTTCTTCTATTTTATGTCGTTATTTTGGCTCTGTGTAGATTAAGCACTTACTTCAATTTACAATCAAAAGTAGTACATGTTATTGATTCTAGTTTACGTTTTCCCACTGTTTTTATGATTTTTTAGCCAGTAGCAAGTCCACTTTATAAACTTATTAATTTATAATAGTTGTGTTTACATTTTAATTTGACAGTTGTAAATTTTACTTTGTAATTTATAAATACTTTCTTAACTTTCGTTACACGTAGATTGAGAATATTAAATCACCGTGTACAATAATATTTAGTTTCGATTAATTCTGTCAGTATACACGTAATGTGTTGAAGATAATGCTGCACGCTCTTTTTCTCACTAGTATCGCCAAGTTCTCGATATTCGACCACAAATTGTAGGAGTCGTAACACGTCTCTTTCCAAAAAACTTTATTTAAATGCAAAACTCGGTTAAGGTTGTTAATGTATAGTTTTAGTACTTTATTTGGTACAAAATAGAAAAGCTCATTTATCATCCCTGGTGCGATCTAAAGCGAAACGTAAGTAAAGCTAAAAACATAAAGTCACTGCTATGCTTTTTGTTTTTCTTTTAGTGCTTTGTCCTATTTTGAAGCTTTGTGTGAACGCAAAGTTTGTCGTTGATAATATTAAAAAAATTGTATATAATGTTACCTGGCTTAAAGGCAACATATTTAAATAATTTTACTTTGTGCAAATTTATATACAAATACCTTTCGAATGGTGTATAATTCAAAGCCGTATTTCATTTCTAACATAGTGAAAAAAGGGTGACAAATTTTTGTCCAGCATACATTTATTTTAAACTGCCCGGATTTGCAGAAAACTTTCATCAACTGGACCTAGTTATACTCTACACCCAGGGTATATTCACTTTGCCCTTCCGTTTGTAACGCAGAGAAGGAGGCGGAGAAGGAGGCGTGGCAGATATAGAAAAGTGTATATATTCTTGATCAGCGTCACCTCCTGAGTCGATATAGCAATGTCCGTCTGTCTGGGTGGCTGGTTGGCTGGCTGGCTGTGTGTTGAAATACACTTTTTGGGAAAATTGAGCAAGATAATTCAATAGAATTTGGTACACTGCCTCCGTCGTCAAAGATAGCTCGGGGGATTGAAAATGAGCAAAATCGGTCAACGGACACGCCTACCGCCCATACAAAAAATATACTCAAAATGCAATTTTAGGAGTATTTTTCACGACAATGCAACCAAAATACGCATAAATACTAAGAATTGTAAGCGCAAGCTCTGATAAAAAACTGAACGAATTCGAACAAGACGGCGTGGCACCTCCCATATAAGCAAAAGCTTCAAAACGCTATACTGAAAGCGTTTTTTGAGATATTCGCCTCAGACACTAAGAATCATAAATGAAAGCTCTCAACAAAAATTGGGTGAAATCGGACAAACGCTATACTGAAAACGTTTTTCACTCAGACACTAAAAACTATAAATCCAAGCTATGGACAAAAACTGGGTGAACTCGGACAAGAGAGCGTAGCACCTCCCATATGAGCAAAATTTTAAAAATACTGCAGTGTAGGGTATTTAATGTTTGGCCAGGCCAAATTTTACACCCTTACTAGTTTTTTTTTAAATATCGTTGAAATATTTTCAAAAAAAAAAGCTCTCAGCTTAGTGTTTTGAAGATTTTTCTTGTTGATAACCAGCGTTGAATAAGAAACAGTATCAAATAGTTTTTTTCTTTTGTTGGGTTTATTAAAATTTTGTTTTTACGTTTGTATAGTTGGCATAATTTACATAATATTCGTACAGTACTAAAAAATAATTAACAAATCTTTTTATATATTAAATTGACTAAGTTACTAAATCCGTTCACAGTATGGTAAAATACATTTGTTTATAATTAATTAATATTACAAGTAAAATAATTAAAAATAATAATAATAAGTAAATCAAAAACAAAACAAAAAAAAAAAAAAATAATACAATAATTCTTTAACTAAACTATTCACTATATAAAGTATATAATACAAATCAATAACATAACAAATTTATATCAAAATACTGACTGACTGACTGACTGACTTACATTTGAAACTCTTTCACAATTTCAACTATACTCTGATAGGTGCCTGTCACAATACCAAGGGCAGCGACCAGAATAATGGCAATGTTTTTAACATAAACCCATGCGTTTAGACCTTTAGGAACTGAAGAACGTAATACAAAATCAATGAGTACTGGTATCAGGAGAGCTAAGCTAGTTGAGCACAAAGCGCCAATAAGCGATATGAAGAGACCTAGTTTTGGCACAACCAATGCCACTCCAACTAAAATGATAAGATTTAATATGATAAGTTAATAAACATATCGATAGATGGAAATTTCATTGAAATTAAGATTACATTAAGATTGCACTTAAAGTGGCAAAAAAACAACTAATAAAGTTAATTTGTTTCTCAACTAAGTGTCAGAGACACTTTTGATTACACTACACTTACATGTCATAAGCACCATGAAGAAGCGAAAAATCACTTGTGTTATCACAGAATGATTCCGCGTACAAGTCATTGATTGTTTAATTGGTGGCCAGATAATTTTGATCATAATGAAAAATTGTATGGGATAACCAAAGAAAACACCCAACGCCGCAACAATTTTGATCACTTGAGCCATGCTGTAAGTAATAGAAATTAATAGAATTTCATATGCGATTTTAACTCATTTTAACTTACACTCCTTCAACATTTAAATTTAAAGTTATGCTGCCTTCTACACCCTCGCCCCAGCGTAAATAGCTTACGAATCCAGTAAAGATAAATGTGCATGTTATCACTGCCAAGGTTGAATTAAGTACACCAAAACGAGAGCTAAACTTTGCGGGTTCTCGCATTGCATTACGCAAGGGTAAAATTAAAGCGATACCTTCATAAGAAAACAGTGCTGTGCCAAAGAAGAGCGCCATCTGGGGCCCATTCGTAATGTAGTGACGCTCTGAGATTGCTGGCATTGGTCCTTCATTAAAAGCATATACCAAGGTAGCAATCAAACCGAACAATAGAGCAAAGTTTGCTATCATCGATACGGGTGATATATATTTAAGATTTGTCAATAATGAGGGAATCATAACAGGAACAAGCGTGATCGTCATAACAACACTCATGCTGACGTCAACGCCATTTTGTTGTAGAACCTAGAAAATTCATTGATTAATAATACGAAATACAAAAAAAAAAAAAAATATAGCACTTTTCCTATAGTTTCGAGTGTGCTAACTCTTAAGTGTTTCCGTGTGCAATATATAAATGAATTAGTTGGTAACCTATGGCAAATTTACCCACTTGACAGAATCGTATGAGCAGTAGACATAATTTAGAGTACAATTTCTCGATTTGGATACGCTACTACGCTTTATAATACTTTTCCACTGGAGATTTATGACTTGATTTACGACTGTTTACGAGATTTAGCTCTAAACCACGTGATTTACAATACAAAATTAAATCTATAACTAACGAGATTTATTTAAAACTGCTTATAAATCTCAACAAGGCTTCCAATTTTGGCTATTTTTGACCAAGTGGCACCCCTTAACTTTGACAACTGGCTCTAAATGTCATTGTAAACAAAGCAAGTGGTACCCACCAGAATGTGGTTAATCCAACTGCCCACCGGTAGCATGCACATTGGATTTGGAGGTGCAAAAAACCTGCATAGTTAGGAATGATTCTTTTATAATCGGAAACAATAATGTTTGTCAAAAAAAAATACAAAGCAAATAAGAGATAAATATTACGTAGGAAAGGACAAACAACTTTCATTTTTCCGGTTATGGCGTTTACTCTCAAAAATAAATCTCTTTCGGCCGCTAGAAACGTGTAGGATTTAATGACGAGATTTATAAATCTCATCACAGCTAAATCTTCGGTGGAAACGTAGCATTAGTTTGTTAGGTTTGATGAATTAATGAAATGGTCCCATAGCTGCCCAGATGTCGCCCTTAAAGGGATTAAATGCGAGACCAACACGCATTACTTTTTCCCCTCAAATATTTTTACTGAACTTTTTCACCCCCTATCTTCACTCCTTAGGAGGCAACTCCACAAAAATAATATTTTTATGAAATTTTTTCAACTGCTTCCTGAGCTTTCAGAGTGTTCCTGGATAAGTAGAATATAGGATCAACCTACATGGTTTTTTTCCCGAACATACTTACCGCCTATCATTTCCTCATAGAGGGGTCGGTCCCCTGCAAAAATTTCGATTTTATGAAATTGACACCACTCACTTCCAGGGTGTCTCTGGTGTGGGTGAAATGTATGACGGATTTCCATTATTTTGGCTTCTCAACATTTTCCCGGACATACTTACCCTCTACCTTTTAGGGGCTTCCGAAACGAGAAGGAAAAATCCCCTAAGAGGGGAAGGC
Organism: Calliopum simillimum; assembly: GCA_951812925.1. Lineage (NCBI taxonomy): Eukaryota > Metazoa > Arthropoda > Insecta > Diptera > Lauxaniidae > Calliopum > Calliopum simillimum. The sequence goes on from OX638372.1 coordinate 22,953,487, forward strand.
ATGTTCGGAGAAAGTGTTGAGGGACAAATAGTAGAGGTTGTCTTACATTTTACCCCCACCAAAGGTACCCTGGAAATGGGAGGAGTAAATTTCATAAAAATGTATTTTTTGCAGGAGAGCCCCTCTTAGGTGGGAAGATAGACGGTAAGTATGTTCGGGGAAAATGTTGAGGGAAAAAGGTAATGCAGGTTGGTCTCTCATTCTACCCTACCTGAGGCAGCATGGAAGTGGGCGGAATCGAATTCCTAAAAATGTAAATTTTGGAGGGGAGCGTCCCTAAGGGGTGAAAATAGATATTAAATATGTTGGATGAAAATGCTGAAAAAACAAAAAAACGCGCGGAGGTTGGTCTTGCACTCTACCTGTAGACTGTAGCATATTCAAATCTCCATACAACACTAAATAATGTCTATTGGCAAAGACCCCATGTGTTTATTAAATTGTACTAAATTCGGTAAATTTAAAATTGTTAGTGTCATTTAACGTAAAATAAACTAAGCATTTGAAAAATACTATCGAAAATTTTACCACAGACTGCCGTGCATTCTCCATTGCAGTCTGAGAAAAAATTCTCATATTTTCTTATGAGAACAACGTAAAAATTATAACTCTTATCATTAAGTAATCAGGCCTGTTCCGAAATCCGTGTGATTTCATTTACTTTTCATTTAGGTGACTTTTTGATGAAATCGGTGAGTCGAACGACAAAAAGTATCAGAAACTCTATTGTGGAGAATTGCAGGTTCTACAAATAATATTGATCTGCATTAACGAAAATGTAACCGTTTAGGAAATATTCTGAAAAAACCGCAAAAAGTCGAAATACCAGATTTTTTCCAATATTTCCTTAACGGTTACTGTTCCGCAAATACAAATCAATATTATTTGTAGAATCTGTAATTCTCCAAAAAGAGATTCTAACATTTTTTTATAGTGTGACTCACCATTTTCATCAAAAAGTAATTGAAACCACACGGCTTACGGAACAGACCTGAATATCGCTATTTAAGTGGATCTAAACTTTACCGAAAAAGCAAATAGAAAAACGAATAAAAAAGCACTTACCTGATATAGATTTTCTGTCATAAATACAAAGTAAATCGAACAGAAACCAAACTGCGTAACACACAAAAATGTCTCGACAATTAGTCGCATTAATTTCGATAGACGCCGCATTGGTTTTGGCCCATATTCAAAACATTTCTCCACTGTGTCAGGATAATCGTAGAACGTGGCACCAGGAGTCTTTTCAACAGCATACACCGAACAATCGATTAACATACGTTCACAATGCACACAAATTACGGCTAATACGGGCAAAAGGACTGTGGCGCCAATAAGACCACCATTTTTGAAACAATCACCCATTGCAAAAAGACCAGCGCCAACGCTGCCCTTAAACAGATGTGTCGCAGTTTCAGCTGCGCTGTAGAGGGAGGGGGAATAAATTTTGTAATGAATTTAAAATGTGTGAATTCAATTTAAAGTAATTTTTTTATATTAAATTATCATTTTAATGACGCACAAACCTGGTCAGATGCCTCTTTTTAACGGTGGACTCAACGTCATCAGCCTTGCTGTTGTTGTCCATCTTTTTTTCGATCATCATACCCATTATTTTTTGATTTTTATTGACTGATTTCTTTAGCACTGTGTTAATTGCAATTTACGTATTTAATGCAGCTCTTAATTTAATGTTCATATGTCTCAGTCAGTGTTCAGTGTAGAATAACCATATATGTAGGTACGAATATGCTAAATCTATATGCTCGTATGTACATAGGTATGTTGCAAGCCAAAGATAACGGTTTGTTAAACAAGTGCACAGATTTTGAAACGGCAAATTCCTTCCACGCAGTTGCAGTTAGTGATTTGAGTAATCAGATAATTGTTATTTTCGGTATTCGGTTTTTTCTCTCACAAGTGATGGATATCCTAAAATTAAAAATGTGTGATATATATTTTATTCTTTTTTAAAGTTTTTTAAATATTATGGTACCATCAGTTTTCTAAAGGGTCTATTTAGCTATCTCGTAATTCTATGTATATTCGATGTACATATACCAAATGATTTAGACGCTTTTAAAATATTAGACCCTCTAACTGTTTATTTATAAACATATTTATGATATGTACAATATATCAAAAACCTCTTTTGTAAAAGTATCGTTACAAAATTCGTATCATAAGTTTTTTTTTTAATGAAATTAACCCTATGCTGCTGAATATCTCATATAGACTATCAAAATGTTTATTGATTTTGGTGCTATTTATGATTTGACTAGATTTTTAAGGGGCTTACCCAATTCATTGTTTTTTTTATCACATCTTGCGTTACTAACTTAAACGGCAACATATTTTATGGAAATTTTCCGACGACTAAAATTTTAATTAACATGTCATACACGTAATTTACTCGTACATTTGACTAAATATAAGGGTATTCACTTTTTGTAATAATTTCCAGGAAATTAAATTAAGTTATAAAAACAACCCATTTATTTTTGCATTTCGCACGTATTTTTGTCAAGTTTTAATTGATTTTTAAACTATTATTGTATATTTTTTGCATTTGCATGTACATATGTACATGAGAGTGTTGTTAAATTTGGCACCGGCTTAATTTAAGGGAAGTGTTTGTTGTACGTTAAAATTTTATTAATATTTGTACAGGGAAATTAACTCTTGTTTATTAATAATGTTAACTGTTTTAGAGTTGACAATCAAATTTCATAAATTTAAAACATTTTTCATTTGAACTCGCACTACAATCAAAAGTAGTGATGAGCAAATCAAGACCAAGAGCAAGATCAAGACCATAGCAGTCTTGCTCTTGATTTTGGGCATTGCGTCTTGGTCTTGGTTTTGAACATTAACCCGACTAGAAAAAAGTTCAGGTTGAGAACCGATTCGGATCAGGCTTACCTGAAGAATGATCAGGAACGTCACACCTCATATGAAACGGAACTGATCCGGGTCCCATAAAGTTTTCAGGAACGGATCAGAATATTTCAGTTCCTCATCAGAAAAGTAATATATTTATTATTGAAGATCGGATCATACCCATATAAATTAATTTTAATTTCGTCCGGCCACAAAACGCTTTCCTAAAACATTTTGAAGCATTTGTTATGATATAAACATGATAACCACCTAAAATGTCTTTGAGAAAACTTTCTGTGGTCGATTTGGCATGGAATATTTATTTAGTTCTGCAAATTTGATGCGATACAGATTTAAACAGCGCACTTGGACCGTATTAAGATTTTTGGTATCAGATCCTGATGAGGAACTGATCAGATGACCGTATTAAGGAATAACTGATCCAGATCTGATCCTTATCCGGAATTCCTGAGCTAATTTCATATCGGGAAGTTTTGACTCGGTCTTGGCCTTGGTCATGAAAAAATTTCTAAAAAGTGTTAAGTAAGCAACATTTTTAATATTATTTTTACAAAGCAGACGGGATTTTAAGATGCCAAATTCAGTATTGAGTATTGAGAGATTATTTTATTCTTGAAAAAGGAGAAACTTCTAATAACTATAAATTACAAAGAGCGAATAGCAGTCTTGATCTTGGGAATTTTTCGAGACCAAGATTCCCGAAGACATTCGGTATTCTGGCGCAGAAATCTTTTAGAAAAAGCTCATAAAGTCACCACACAAAAGCTTTCGTGGTGAACTTGTCAAATTCTGCAAAATAACATGGTTGAATTGCTCTGGTTGCAGCGATAACAAATGCTGCTTCTTCTTAAACTACGATAATGTCAAAATTCTTTGTTTTGATTCTAGACTTTTGACAGATAGCAAGGCAAGATGTCGGGTTCCATTTTTTTATTTTGACATGCAAAATAAGATCTTGCGCGCCGCCATATTACAGAAATTGTTGCTACATGTTTTAACACAAGCTTTTCTTTTCTTTTGTAACTATTAGAACAAATATTAAACCAAAATAGTTATAATTTTGTTTTTCCCTTTATCATTATCAGTCACACAAACATAAATTTAACAACTGCCAAATCTTAGGCAACAATTTTACTTTAAAAACTGTTGTTGGTTTTTTTATATTTTTTTTTGCCCAAATAAGGCTCTCAAAATTTATTACAACAACAACAACAGAAAGTTCTGGTCAAATCTACTTTCGGAGACATAGCCATCGGAAGATCGGGATATAGTTTTTATGAAAACCAGTAAGAGTTCAGGATCCCTTAATGGATTTTAATAATATTGGTGTCATATGAAAGGTATTTTAATTGGCTATAAAATCGTTATGCAAAAGTTTTAAATCCGAGTCATGGTTTTGGAGATATGGCGAATTTTCGAAAATTTTTACCGGTTTTTTGTTTTTAATGCACTATTTTTCCAAAAATGTCTTATTAACAAAAACGGCATATGAAAGGTAATTTAATAAGCTACAATACTGAACACAAAATTTTCTAAATCTGGCTCGTAATTTTCGAGATATTACGACTTTTCTGAAATTTGGGCCGATTTTTTTTCCCACAGTAATTTGGCATAAGAGTAGGGGTAAGTGGGCGGCTTCGGCCGCAGCTCAGGATTTAAAACTCTCAAAAATCCAATACCGGCTTCACGGTGGTCTTCGGCCGCGGATCAGTCTATAATATATCCATCAACTAGTTTGCTAGTAAAATTCCAAATTTACGTTGTTGTTGTTGTTTATGAAAATTTCTTTGGCTTACTTATTTGTTTTCCTATAAAAAATTTGCTAATGAAGGAAATGAGGTATAAATTGCATATCAAATCGAATTCATTAGGATTCCATAATTCGTTACAAAAGCTAAAGGTTAATCAGACATTTTTTGGAAAAATCGTGCTTTAAAAATAAAAAACTGGTCAAAATGTTTGAAAATACGCCATATCTCAAAAATGTTGACTCGGATTTAAAATTTTGTACAACAATTTTGTAGTTAGTTAAAATACCTTTGATATGACACCAATATTATTGAGATCCAGACAGGGGTTCCGAACTTATACCGGTTTTTATTAAAGCTATATCCCGATCTTTCGATGGCTATATCTCCGAAAGTAGATCCTATCAGACATAATGAGCAAAATTAGGTTTAAAAAAAAATATTAACAGTCGATAATCTAACATTAAGCCCAGCTGTTTTATGATAAAAATTTATAAACTAGCAATAAAATAAAATATTTCTTAATTCTTCACTTTTCACATAATAAAAATCTGACAGCAAGCAACTAATAGCTTTAAGATCGCTCAAAGACCTCCTACGTAGCAGGTATTAAAAGTCGTATTCATAAAGACGGAAAAGAGCTTTCTAAATGCTACCAGAATACCAAAACAACTTCGTTACTACTTACGTAGCAGTGAAGACTGTGGTGAGCTGTTTGACAGCTCTAATACTGACGCCAGAATAGCCCTATAAAACTGTCCTTAAAGTACCAAAATTATTTAATATATTTGTTGTCAAATGTTGACCATTGGGCGATTCTTGTATTTATTATTATCTCAAAAAGTATTCAATATTAAAAAAATTTAAGTTTTCTGATGATACATTTTTACATCAACCAGTCTTAAAAAATTTTTTTTATCGACTAAGCCTTTTTAGCGGATATTTATAAGTAGAACTGATTTACGAACATGTACTTTTTACAAATAAATTTACTGTAATGACGTTTTTAAATTGTTTGTGTATGCACGTACTTACATACGTGTATGTCAACATTTACCATTTTGAGATTTATCAGTAATTTTATTATTTATCTCGGTGAACGACTACTGTAAGTATTATCTTTCATAATCTGGACATATTTATTTACTAACATTCTTTTAAAAGTAGCATAGCATAATTTATTAAAGGAATTTTTTTTTAAAGTTTATAGAATATTTGAAAATTAGCAATCAATAGTTATTTTTTAAATGGGTTTATATTGACTATGGGGGTTATTGTGAATCAATATTCCCGGGGAATTTTTCTCAAACTGCAAAGGGAATGCACGACAGTCTAAGATACTCGTATATTCCGTCGAAGATATGACGAAAAATGTTAATGAGCGACCCCTACGTTCGACCAAAACAAAACAAATGCTTTGGATTCGATATTGTACGGTTGACTTTTTATTTCTGGAAAGGTGTAGAGACCGATTTTCGGCAAAAAGAGTAAAATAAATAGTTTAATGGAATAATTGAAATATTTTATCTTGTCGAGCTTTAATTTTTTGATATTAGGGTGACACATTGAGATGGTAGAAACTAAGATTTGGTGGGTCACCACTAGAATCCGGTACTTGATGTCAATGACCTTCGGAGCAAAAAGATAGGTCTCTTTGAAACATAAATTTTGATATATCAATCTTTAAGATCGGATACCGAAGATATGACGATAAATGATAATGCACGACCCCTACGTTCGGTCAAAAACTTATAATTTTTTTTTAATTGCCTTGCAAAAATCTTTCAGATTCGATGGTGTTCGGTGGAATTTGTTTTTTTTTTTTTTTTGCATGTAACGTGGTACGATCTACGGTATATGTGAAGCGCGTCCCTTTTGTCACAAAGCGTCACATACATGCTCTGAACTCTGCTCCAACCGTTAATATGGTTGGTAACAAACAAAACAACATTTTATGATAACAATTTTTTGGTACTATAATGATTATACAAAATTAGTGAAAATAGTCAGATTTTAAACTATGATACGGATAATATTTAATGTGTCTCATAAAAAAGCAAATCATTTCTTAATTGGATTAAGCAAACATAATAAGTACTATTATTTTTAAGTATTTTGGTTGTTTGGTATATGGCATCAATGCAAATAATAAAATCATAAAATTTTATCTTAATCGCTTATTATTATTCAATCTAATTGAGATTACTTGTTTGTGCCTATTTGATTATAGATTGAAATTAGTGTGATAAGCTGTTTTATTGTTAAATAGCTGAATAATCTCTTAAAATCGAAATCGTGTTAAAATGCACTTGAATTGGAGGCACGTTTGTTAAGTAATTTTCAGTTTAGATATTTATTTAAAAGTGCACGTGCAAGGTTTTTTTTTTTTTTTGTGTTCTGGTAAACGAAATATTATTTCACATTGCTAATTAAATGCTAAGCTCAGAAATGTGAATAGTTCTCATAGATGATTTTATAACAAAATCAGAACACAGAGTCAATCAATTTAATTTAAAGGAAAAATTACGTCATTTCGGAATGAACAAATTTACCTGGAATGAGCATTTGGGAAAATGTATGGGAGCTTAGAACACATGAATACCATTCATGAAAGTGAATAACATAATTTTAATTGTTCATGCACATTGCCTTCTTAAATGAAATTTTAAATTAAGCGTGTAGACATTATGGCACAAGAAGTTTAGAGAAGGTTCTTCTTTTTATAATATGACTAAAGTCGTTAAATAAATTTAGGGTATTCCATAAAACGGAATATTCCTGAAAACAAGCTCGTAAACTTTACGAATTTACGCGTTTACGAGTTTCCCTGTTTTATGAAATACCCTAATTAAAGATATTTCGTAAAGTTTACGAGCTTGTTGTTTACGAAACGCACCTAAGCAAGTGCGTCAGCTGTTTGATAGTTTGAATAATGTTGCCATTTGTACTTTACTCTGTTAGTTAATGGTACTTACTTCCACGAAAACATACCCTAGCGCACCCGTTACTTTTCTAAAGTATTTTTTTTTTTTTTTTTAAATTTATTTATCTCTTATAACTCTCCTAATATTTGTAACGTCGCACCCGTTACAATAATTTAAATATATAAATGCATTGAAATTTAAATTTTTATGAATATGTACTTCCATTTGAACCTGTCGCACCCGTTACTACATATAAAAAAATGTCCTTATATAGATTTTTTTTATAGAATTTATTTTGTAAATTGAAAATACGCTCTGCTCATCCACATTTTAAAATTAATATGTATGTCGTACGTAGAAATAATTGTATTCAAAGAAAACAACTTTTAACATTGTAAATATTTACTTATCAACGGCAACACTTATTTACCTCGAGGTTGCTTTCTCTTGAAATTTGTCACTAAATTATGCGGTGGTACAGTACGGCAAACACACAAATTTCACCGGTTCATGTATGGGACTCGAAAAGTTGAAGTTTCTTAGATGGAATTCCCTTAATAAGTCCGAAGTTTTAAAATATAAATACATAAATTCCTATGTAGTTTTCACAAGGAAATTTTTCAAACTTATCCTTTGAGTTTGTAAGCAAAATGAGGGAAACGAAAAGAAACTTTGTTGTTGTTTCTTATACAAAATCAAAAAATTCGCTTATAAATTCCTCGTGTAAACTAGGAAAAAGCAATTTCATACCGAAATATATAAGCTTTCAGATTTTTCCGAGTTACAGGGGCTTGAAATCCATCTCCATGTAGGACAACACATTAAAAATCTGAACTTGGTATGCTTGGGTTTCAAAAGGCCAAAAAATTAGGAAGACTACATACTATAAACTTTTCCAGGATTAAGGTTTAAGCGGTTTTTGCTGCAAAGTACTTTTTGGAAACATATGTATGTTAAAATTTTATGTAACACTAGCTGGCTCGGTAAACGTTGTTGCGCTCTTTTCCTGAATGTAGTGCGATGATTTTGAGATAAAATGTTCATTGATAATATTATGATCAAAGTAGCTATTTATATAAGTATGTAGATCTAAAATTCAGAAAAGCACTATCAACTCAAACAAAATCAGCAGCACTGAAAAATTCACAGTCTTAAGTTTCAATTGTTTTTCAATAAATTTGATGAAGATTCATCCGATAAGAGTGTTGAAGAGAAATAATACCTTAGGAACTCTTAACAAAAGAACTTAACTCGAGATGCACAAGAAATAACTTGTGCTTTTACGCTCTTCACGAAGAAAAAAAAAAACTGATTTACTTGAAAACTTGCAATTTTCTACTTTTTGCGGTTGTTGCACTTATAATTCAAGCAGTTCCAGAAAATCAAGTTTCTGAGCTTCTAACGTATTACTTATGAAGAATAAGAGAATATCACTGAATAAAGAATATACCGAAATCAAAGCTAATTTTTATTAAACTGTATTCTATATCCGGTTTTCATGGTTTTTGTAAGTATTTAATTATGCACTTTGTTTGTTAATTATTTTCTAAAATGCATCGTTGTTTGCTATTGTAAAAATTTTATTTAAGTATTTTAATTAAAATCAGTATTTTTTCATTATCGTCTGTGATAATGTCGAAAGCGATGTGTTTTAAACTTAACCTTTGATAAGCATAAAGAACAAAAATATCCTCGCAAAAACATGAGCACGTTTCAAAGGCCCAAACTTTTATAAAAGGTATCTCTGTGAAGTGTGGCGCCACCATACTGATAGTGCTGAATTAAAAGTTAAGCATGATAATCGAAAACAAAGGTTTATTCATATACCCTTTAAAAGCGGGTCCACTTTCTCAATATTTCTTTTTTGGGTTTTCCATTCATATTTATACATGTACATATGTATGTATGAACATTTGAACCTAAGCAGTCATAACGATTATCTAGATTAAAATTGATATGAATGATTTACAATCCGAAGAAGTGTTTGGCCCCTTGCATCAAATTGGCATATAAAAAAAATACAATTATGATAAGAAAATTTGATTAATTGCACGCACAACTGGAATAGTCTTTTAGTAAATCAGTAAACATATAATTTAGTTAATAAATTAAACTTTTAATAGTTTTAAGCTTACAACGTAAAATAATTTTTCTGCGTATACAATACCAATTAATAGTCGAAATAATTTAAGTAATTTTCCTTGGAATAAACAAACAAAAAAAAACAAAAAAAAAATTCTATGAATGCTTTTACCATAAACTGCTTCTTAAGGGATCAAATTTCAAATAATCTGGATCTGGAGATGGAAATATATGTCACATTATTATGTTGATATGCTTAACCGATTTAAAGCAAATTTGTATATAGAGCGGAATAGTTTGTCGTGCTTCATCATGACAGCGTACCGACTACTAGGTCGGTAAAGAGAAATTAATTATATGCTATATACCCAATATATCGCAACTGCAGCCGTTAAATTGCTCGAATTGCATTAAGAATTGATTCGTCATCTACCGTACTCAACAAACTTGACCTTGTGTGATTTTTATGAAAATATAATTAGATGGAAAAAAATTTATTCTGAGTTTGGGTAGGTTATTTTAATGTTTACAGAAGTTTTAGTATTACTGACTTATCAAACACCTGTCCTTATATGCATGAAAGATTTTCTTTTTGCAAGAATACTATATGGTATAACCAATATTCGACATCCTTTTATTATATGAAAGGTATTGCATGCAGAATGTTAAACATATATAAAATATTATTATAAGTTGGTATTAAGGCATTTCAAAACAGGTTCAATGTTTCTCATATAAGTACAAAAGTAGTGTAATGCTATGTTGTTAAGAAAATAGATATGCTATGATGTGAGTCTTCTGTCGACTTCTGCACCGATATTTTGGATGTTTTTTTTCGATACTTTTAGACTTATAACAGTATTTAACATTTTTTTTTTTTTTTTGATATTTTCGATATTTTGAATGTTTTACAATACGTTCTGACTTTTACCGTTTACTTCGATACTTTAGGACTTTTACCGATAAATTAGATGATAATTTTAGACTTCTACCGTTTTCTTTGATCTATTTCAATGATTTTGATACTTTTGGAAAGTTTCCGATATTTTCGAGATTTTTCGATACTTTTGGACTGCAGCTTCTGGCTTTTTTTATTTTTATCTAAGTATCTTTAAGTGAATAGTACTTATTAACCCTTTGACGACCAAAGCGACATATGTGTCCCAAGAAAAAAATAAATTGTATTTAAATAAGTAAGAAACGGATATATATAAAATTTTGACATTTATCAGTTTTAAACGCTTCCTTCATTTCTATGAAATCTGGCAACACCATCAGAAGAACCGTTATTTTTGTATGATCATTTTAATGTGAAAGTTTGTGTGGTGCACTATTGCCATACTTTACACTTTATAAGTGTTAAATTGTTTTTAATCATATTATAGTGTGAAATAATTATTGTCAGTTTAGTAAATTGTTCTTTTATACATTAATTGAACCATTTTTTAAGTTTAGTATATTGTTAAATCATAAAATTCAAAATAGGACACCGGTGTCCCTATGGTCGTTAAGGGTAACTTTTCAACTCACTTTTGTACTACAATTTCACCAATTTCACAGGCAATCAAAATAAAAAAATTTAATGAATCTGTCAGTAGACATATGTACTGTAACGTACTTTTTGACACTGAATTCGAATCCGAGGCCAGAATTGCTCATATACTTTAGGATTTTGAGATATCCGTTCTTGAAGCTAATAAAGCACTGTTTTCAATCTTACGGTGTAGTTTTAGGAGATGGTGTAGTTTAATTCTTTTGATGCCATCAAATAGCCCTAATCTTACCTATCAAACCATACCTTTAAATTTTTTCAATTAAACCCTTACTTTCCGAGTTATAATCCTTTGAAATAAGGGCATCTTTCCCCATATAAAAATGTATGGGGAAAAAGTCTCCCTTAACGATCATAGGAACAAAAATGTCCCAGAAAATTCCAGAAAAACCGTTAAAATTTTTTGAATTTTTGTTTTAAAATATGTTTTCTGGACGCCCAACAGACCATTATAAATAGCTAACATGGTTGCATAAGCTCCCAATGGCTTACGGTCCTGAAAGGGTTAAAAAATAATTTTTACCTCAAATTGTAACAAAAAAAGTTCTCACCGTAAAATGTTGATGTAATATCATGTATACAAAACCGTGCCTAATTTACAAAGTTTGTTGAATAGAGAAGCCCTTTATACATAAGTTTATGCATAATTGAAATTTTTATTGCACAGTTTATTTGTTCACAATAAATGTCCAGTATATTTTTAGTGCTTCATTATAGAACCCTATTAAATAGTTAACTCGCTTTTAAGTAAAACTAGTAAGGGTGTTATCTTTGGCTTGGCCAAAAATTAAATACCCTACAGTGTATACAAAAAAAGTTTCGAGTAACTATTTTTGAAATAAATCTATTTATATAAATCGTATCAAACTTTCAACATATTTTTGGTTGTTTTTCGAAACTAAGTATTTGAGACATTTACATATGTAATCGGAGAGCATGTGGCTCTTGCATCTCCGATTTTTTTGAAACTTTTTTTGCCTAAAATATAAGTCCAATTTCGGAAAATTTGAGCTTATGGTGGTTATTGTTTGCTACTTATATGTATCCACGATTTCGTCATAAATTACTCAAAAAAATGCTTTTTTAAAAGTGGAATAAGTGTCCATTTTTTTCAACTACTGCTATATAGGGTGTATCGCATAAGTTACGAAGCTTCTGAGAGGTGATAGAGGAGGCTAAGACTAACAAAAAATTGCACCTGGGGGGGGGGGATTGGTCTAAAATGTATTCCTGAGGAAACAAATTTATTTGGTCACTCAAACGATTTAGAGAAAACATTTTTGTAGCTAAGTTTTAGCTAACTGCATGAGCTTTCAGATATTGCATATGGTTTATAGGGTTTAAAAGGATTTCGTAAAGTTCTGGACTTTTAAAGTTGATATTTTAATTTTTTTCCATATTTTTTGACTCCAACGGTCATTTTAGTATGAAAAAAGTCCCATTAACATATCCTTTTATAATTTTTTTTGAAATCCTCGCTCAATTTTCTTTAATTTGGTAGCACACTTGTCTTATCAATTCTTTGATTTGATATCATAAAAAAATACTTTTATTTAACAACTCAGATTTAACAATCAGTTTTAACCCTATAATTCCTCAGTGGTATATTTTAGACCCCACAGGTGCAATTTTTTTGTTAGTCTAGGCCTCCTCTATCACCTCCCAGAAGCTTCGTAGCCTTATGTGATACATCCTATTTAGAAGATTTTGCTTTTAAAACAATTTAAAAGTATTTGTAAGCATTACATAACAGATTCGAGATAATAGAGCTAAGTTTTACAGAATAAAGCTTTAGAAGAAAATTTTGGAGATTTATTTAAGATAATACAAACAAAATTTCACTTAAATACTAGAAAATACTCATTACGAGGACATGGCACTATATACATAATTAAACTAAAAAAAAAAATTTTAAAATTAAAGCACCTTAAAGATTTTAAGAAATTACACACTTTTTGGTATTATTTTTTTAGATGAAAATCACTCTTCAAATCATACACGAAATTACGAAAAAATGCCTGATTCGCTCATTTATTGTTCCGTTATTTTGATATTGCACTGATTGAACTGATCTGGCAACCGTTTGTTTTTCTTGCGAACCGATCGCGTCAAGAACTAAATCAAAACTCAACAATCGGAGTGAGTGGCTAAAATGCGAGACCCGGCTAAAATGCACAAAGTATAAATTTTAAATGATAAGTAATTTATTTACAACAATTGTCGATACTTCATACACTTGTTTTTGTTTTTGTTTTTTTGGTTTCCCCTTTTATTTTGTTTTGTTTTTTTATTTTTTGTTTTATCAATTTAAAATATTTTAGTTGTTGTTGTTGACTACTTTTTATTTGTATTTATTTTATTACAAACTTTGTTTTGTTTTTGTTCACTTTGCATTTCAATTACAAAAAGTTTCCAGCCGAGTTAAGTAAAAAATTTCACTTAAAGGAAGAGCAAAAAATTAACGATCAATTGTTGTTGTTGGTTGTTATTGCAGGCGGTGGGTGTGCGCACGATTCAAGTTCGAGGACGTTTGGCACTGTGTCTGATTTTTTATTTATTTATTTTTTTTGAATGCGTACTAATCACTGTGAGCCGTGCCGCCATTGGATGTCACGTGTGAACGATCACAGCGAATTTAAATATAAAACAAAATTCGAATTCTTTGCCAGAAATGTGAGAGAGTTCACTGAACTGCTTGTGGATTGATGCATCCGCCATATGGCAAGCAGGTTTTATATCCTACACCCCTTCCTCCAAAATTGACAAAAGCCATCACAATGGCTGTATTTTTCGTTGTTAAATACGAGTTTGTGGTTTTTACGCTGGAGAAATACGTTTTATTTCCAAAATGATTTGCTATTTGTTGTGCAACCCTGTACACTTGGGTAAAATTAAACTTATATATTAAATGTAGGCGTGGCATTCATATGATTGCTCTCACTTTTCAACCAGTGTATGGTATTTATGTGCAGCATCTACCTACCAAATTTCATCAAAATAGCTTTAATAGCTTGCGAGATATGTTTGTTTGTTTCTGTTTTTTAATTTTCTTTTTCGAAGAAACATTAGCCATGTTCCCCATCCTCCGGGTTTCCCAGGAAATGAATCAATTAAAGCTTGTTGATAGTACGCTATAGATGTTTTCCCTCTTGCATATTTAGATATTCTTCTTTTTGGCTATGGATCCTTCGGGTTCCCAGGAAATGAATCAAATAAAGCTTGTCGTTAGTGCGTCATAGGTATTTTCTTTCTTGTAGGGGAGAAGGGGGAAATTTTGACACCCTAACAAAAAAGTCCTTATATCTTCCAAATACAATTGTGCATGTCATTTTGAATACACGCAGACTATGACGAAACCTCCCACTTTAGGGGAGACTTCGTCAGTCTTATAAATTCTTGATTCCCTTGATTTTTTGAGACCTTCAACCTTTTGAATGTAGAAGGTAAAAGACAAATTCCTTCCGGTGATACAATGGGAGAACGAAAATTAGGGATGTCGTCTTCAATCGAGACCATATCCAGCAAATCATTCGGATCAAGAAGGTCAGAGCCTTGAACGAGTTCAGTACATAATTCAGGCTGATTCCATATCCATTTGTACATCGGCATTAGTTCCGAACTCCATACCTTGTGAAAAATCAGATTCATGGAAAAGAATTGAATCATATGGATAAATTTCAGTTGTCGAACCCTCTCATTTACACTTGACGAATCCTCCCTTATCCACTTATTTCCAAAATTTCACAGTTATCTTTTGTTTATTTTGCAAACGTAAAATGTAGTATTAACAGTAATAATATCTTTAAGTATCTGCTAAAAAAAACGGAAATTTTATATTATATTAACCGAGTATCACACAAAAACCAACAAGCAAATATTGCATCAACTTGCTATAAAAACACAAAATCACGAATTGCCCAGAGAAATTTTTATAACAACTGCGTACCATAGTAAGACTTTTTGTATTACACGCGGGAGTTAATGTGAATAGGAATCGCAAAATTTGGCACTGATGAGCCTTCCATGTGTCGAAACCTCGCCCCTCTACCCTACATCTAGATATTTTTCGTTTTGACTATGCTGCGGGTGACCTTCAATGTTTCCCCTCTAGTTACATATATATTTTTCCATTTCAACTATAAATCCTTCTAGGGATCTTCGGGAATCTTTGGGTGTACTAGGAAACTATCAATATGGTATGGAAAAGTGTTGCCAAAAAAATTTCGAAAAAACTGATCGCAAAAAAATGGTCGCGGCCTTGAAATTTTATACCTAATGCGGCCAATGAAGTTTCACTTTAAAAAAATTATCACTATTCGAGATATGTATCATGTTTCAACAAGCCATGACTGAATGATAGAGATCTTAAACTGCTACTCCGGATGCGTAGGCTTGAATTATTTTTAAGTTATTGATATGTGTTAAATTTTCTGAGAAAAAGCAGTACCAAAAGACCTTTATATCTACTGAAAAACATATGTATGAGAACGTTTTCTCTAGATGATGTGACATTTGTCGATGCAGTCCCTATCTTCTCCAGAGGTGTGATATCCAAACTGTGATTAATTTTCATAATTTTTAGAGAAATTGTATTGTAATGTTTTTTAAAAAAATGTTCTCAATCTTTATTATAACACTTTTTCTCATTTTTCAAGAAAAAATCATAAAATTTTTCATAAAAATCGGTACTACTTGATTTGCAGTGTACGTGAAGATATTTAAATTTGCAGTTTGTTTGACCATTTCATTACATTTCGAATATTATTTCCCTACAAGTATGTAATTTGTTGCAACAATGAGGAATAAGTTGTTTATTTACCAGTATAAGCCAGAAACATCAACATTACACTGAGATATACCGGTAGCAACTTTTTTATCTATCTCAGTACATCAATCTTCTTACACTTTTATTTAAACTAGAATCGCCCAATTGTCAAAATATGATGATTTTTGGACAGTTTTAGTACTTTTTCTGCTATTTGGAACAATGACAAATGTAAAACGAAAAGAAAACAAAAAACATGAAGTCAGTCAGCTTTTTGCCTTTCTCTTTGTGCTATATCCTCTTTGAAAAATTTGCATTTAATTTTACCTGTCTTAGTGACAAAATATTACAATAATTTTAACTTTGTGCACATTTGCACACATATACATTTCTAACATAGTAAATAAGGTAGGACAATTTTTTGGCTTGCCTATTAATATATAGATTTTTATTTTTTTATCATTCATGGATAAACACAACAATTTTCAAATTGACGGTTAACTTTTTATCGATATTGAAGACATTCTCTGATTTTTTCAAATGTGCTAAAAAAGAAACAGCTCCCTAACAGTTGGAAAATAGTAGCTTTTGGTGACACAAACAAGCGCAGGAATAATATGGGCAACATTTAGAGACGCTACGCGGCAACATCCGATGACTCATATAAGCACTAGGTATTATAGCTTCCACAAAAAAATGGAAAAAGAAATGTTGCAGCGATATTCTGACAAAACTATTCGTGGGTATCTTACCAAATCCGGTACGAAAAATGTTAGTGTCACAAACAAAAAGATAACAAGTAAAAACATTGTAATGCTAGATAAGAAAACTTAAAAAAACAATTACAAAACTCAGCATTGAACCTTATTGGTAAAACAAATAAACAAGAAGTTGCTGTGACATATTTAGTACAAGATGTCTGATAAAAAACTCAAATTTTGGAGCTGAAAATATGTTTTCTTCTAAATTAAATTTGCAATTAAGTACCGTAACGATAAAAATTGATTAATTACATTATGATTATCGAAAATTTGGACATGGATGGTTCAAGTATTCTGAGTTTAGTTATTATAATCATTTTTATAGTTAAGCTCTGGTTCAAGAGATATTCAAGTTTGAACATTAGTTAGTACGCACTGCCACATATACTTATACTCGTACATCGCAAAAGTTATTTCACCGGAAATATCTTGATGAAACTGTTGTGGGAAATCATAAAAATATTTTATATTGTAGCAATTTATTTAGAAGAAACTTGTTGACTTATATTTAAAAAAAAAAAAACGAAACGTTTTTACCATTTGGTGATAGAACGGCGCTACGTTAATGGGCAATCAATTTTTTACATTCCTAATTGACTGCGATTTGATTGCACTTCAATTGAATTTAATTTGTTCCTACCTACGGAATCGATTTAAAAATCATGATAGGTACATAAGTATACATTAAGGTGATGCAAAAATTATGCTTTCATTATTTTTCAAACGAATGCTCTTAGTTATTAGACAGGGTGCAAGCGATAAGGTAACGAAGTTTCTAGGAGGCGATAGGTGGGGCCTAGACTGAAAAAACTGATTTTCTGACTTTACAAATAAAAAAAAAATTTCTTGTGCCACCCTGACGTTTTAGAGAAAACTATTTTATGGAAAACTTTTAGTTAATTGTGTGAGTTTTCTAAGAAGGCATTTGGATTATCGTATTTCGCAAAGTTCTGTAACTTTAAAATTGATATTTCTTACTTTTTTCCTAATTTTTGACTTTGGCGGTCATTTTAGTATGAAAAAGGTTCAATTAACTACCCTTTTTGTTTTTTTTTAGAATTCTTGTTGAATTTCCTTTAATACGGTTCAATATTTGATATACCAATTTTTTGATTTGAGATGAGAAAAAAACACTTTTCTGTCCTTTATCTACTGTAGTCTTCAAACGGATTGTTCTTAAAAAGTATTTTTTTCTGACCTCAAATCAAAAAATTGGTATAAAAAATGTGCTACCGAATAAAAGGAAATTTATAGGGGACTTCAAAAAAATTATAAGGGGGTGTGTTAATAGGACCATTTCCATACTAGTCAAAGTCAAAAAGTAGAAAAAAAATTTCAAATATCAACCTTAAAGGTCCAAAACTTAACGAAATCGCTTTAAACCCTACAAAACAAATACATTCCATAAAAATATTTGCTCTAAAACGTTAGGATGACCCAATAATTTTATTTTAGTAAAACAAGTTAGAAAATCAGTTTTCGCCCGAAGGGCTTCATTTTGGACCCTCCCCTAGGTGCCATATTTTGTTGGCGTTGACCCTCTATCGCCTTCAAAAAGCTTCGTAACATTATCGCTTGTACCATATACAAAACATTTAGGTAGATCGATTTTGATGAAAATTTCACAGTAAATTAATATACAAACTTGTTGTTATGTTTATTTCTAAACTTGTTTCCACGTACGTAGCATTTCTACCCAATATTGATTTCGGAAAATATTGGATTTCCAGAGGCCAAGAGGAACATGATGCTATGCATTTCCAAAGTTGGAGATATTTCTCTTACTATTGAAAAAGAAAAAAAAAACATCGTTTTTTGTAACACCCTAATACACATAGGTTCGAATGTTCACTTAGACTTTATACTTTTTTAGACTGTATAATATGTATGGTTATATAAGCAATATAATTGTTGAAAAACGGCAAAAAAATTCCGATTTCCCTATCAACAGCGCTACGAAGACACTTCTTGATTACAAGACAAACTGATAAAAATTGGAAAAATATCAGCAAATAACTTCAGTAAAATATTTTTGAAAAATGCATTTTTATTTTCTTACTACTTAAATAAACATATTGAGATACTTGAACACATGTTTCTCTATTCTTCTGAGTATTTCTTGAACTTATCAAATGTTTTCAAAATCTCAGGAATACCTTTAGATATAATTTTATGAACTTTGTATGTAATTTACAATATATACTTAAGATATGTCTGAGTGAATTTGTTGCCACACGCGCATCATCTACTTAGATTCCTTCGAGCACTTTGGTATTTCAGAGTTGCGCTTCAGAAAGCTCTTTTTTGTGGTAAATAAAGTTGTTGAAATTTATTCCTACCCAGCAAACTTTCGAATGGTTGAATAAGCAATTCTTTCAGAAGATTAAATCTTAGGGTAACCAATAAACGAATCTCTTCAGGTAGACCACAAAGATTCAAAATTATAGGATGAACAGTAGATAGTATCGACCCCCATACAAAAAAAAAAAGTTCGAATGTCCGCCTCCAGTTTGAAAGCTAATATTGAAAGATTTTTAAGGAAAAAAACATTTTTTTTTTCGGCCTCTAAGTTCGATGCGGTTTTGTTTTTTCTTATATCTCCGCCATTTGACGTCCGATCAACAAGAATAGTATATTCCATCATTTATCTCAAATGTTTTTTTCGGCTAGTTGTACTCATTATCTCAGTTTCTACCAACCTAAGGTGCCAAGGACACTTCATAGGATTGAAGCCCACAAAAAATCATAAGTTTCATCTCTACAAAGTTTCCTCAAATACTTAGTTGAAATTTTAGAAGTTGTAGCGAATCTAAAACCTCAGTACAAAATGTAAAAAACGGGATGTTTCAAAAACGAATATCGCTCCCTAAGGCTATGCAATATTTTTTTTAACATTTGACATTTCAAACAGCATGCAAATAAATAAAAATAGAATCTTGCATACTTTTAGGGGGCAATTTTTTTTCTTGAAACATCCTGTTTTTCATATTTTGTACTGTGGTTTTAGATTCGCTATAACTTCTTCAATTTCAACTATTTGAGGAAACTTTGTAGAGATGAATTTTATGATTTTTTGTAAGCTTCAACTCTATGAAGTGTCCTTGGCACCTTAGGGTGGTAGAAACAGCTGGAGAAACAATCGCTTTATTGAGGAAAACGTTCGATGAAAACATCATCTCAAGAAATGCTCCTGTTAATTGGCCACCAAGATCATGTGATTTGATGCCATTGGATTACTTTCTTTGGAGATGTGTTAAATCTCTTGGAAACCAATATAACTCGTGTTTTTCAAGGAATACCGGCCGATATGATCGAAAGAGTTGTCGAAAATTAGACCCACAGAATGAACCATTTAAGAGCTAGTCGTGGGCAACATTTGAACGAAATAATTTTTAAACATTGAGTTGTAGGAACCGAACTATCATTCCAATTAAAGATTTGCATCAATACATTATTTAAGCTCTTATTGGATCACTCTTTATAATTAAGTATTTAAAAAGCAGCTCTCTGGGAACATAAAATGTCATTATTATTTAATAGCTTAGAAATGAAAAACAGCAGCTGCAATAAAAGCAAAAAGAAATCCATTTAGGAGATTTTCCATTTCAATTTGAAGCAGCTGATTTTTAATCCATTTTCCAATTAATTTAACAATTGTGAACAAGATGTGTTTTTTCTGTCATTTCTTAATGAGATATTTGCTCAAACCTAAAAAACAACGAAACAAACTTTAAGATATGAAATACAACTTTTTGGGGAAGATAAAATTCTGTGTTTTAATACATAAGTATCTAGCCTTGCCCCTTTTTTTTAAAAAGTTAAATAAATTCATATAAATGTAGTACGATTTTAACTAATTAAAAAAAATTTACACAGAGCGAAAAGCTTTGGGACGGATAAACATAAACACAGTCAAAAAAGATTTAGCATCTGAACTTGAATAGCCCAGGAAAATTATAATTTTTCCAAGAGAACTTTTTTTTACTGGGAAATTATCTTTATAAGAAATAACGTATGAAAAGTAAATTGTGAAATCTTGTGCGGATGTATTCAAGGCCAAAGTTGATGAAAATCAACTTTTTGCAAACATTTCGTTCGGGTCGACGTCTACAGAAAAAATATCTCGCCAACTGGAAGAGCTGGAGTAGTAAAATTTGGCATGTAATTTGCCCGCAATCTTACGAAAAGAAGATGACAAACTTTAAGACGTAAAATAACCCAAATGTTTATGTATAATGGTAAAAACACTACCATCTGATATCTTTACAATATCAGCTAGCTCGTGTACCTTCAATTTGCGATCGTTCATAACCAATTTGTGGATTTTTTTTTATGTTTTCTGGAATAACAGCCTCATTTGAGCGTCAACTACGCTCTGCATCATTTGTGCTGGTACAACCACGTTTAAATTCAACAATCCACTTTTCTACCATTTGTCTCGATGGAGCTGGGTTCAGATAAGGTTTATCAAGCCATTGTTTGGTTTCCACTGTATTTTTTTTTTTTTTTTTTTTCATCAAAAAGCAATGCTTTATCAAAGTTCGAAATTCACTTTTTTCCTTTTTTTTTTCACTTACAAAAGTTGCTTCACACAAAATGCTATAACTCACGAATCAATAGTCAGATTGCTGTCAAATTTATACACGTATCGTTTGAAGGTTAGTACTAAACAAGAATTATATAGAAAAAATTCTAGTAACGCCATCTATGTGTCATCCTACGGACTTATTGAATGACCTTTTATAAGAGCTAGAGGGGTCAAAGTTGACAAGTTTGAAGTTGCTATATCTTGCAAACTATAAGGCCTAGAGGAGTGAAATTCGGCAAGTAACTAGCCTACAATCTGACAAAAAATTTGTTATACTCGGATATGGCACACGACTATTATTAAGTCTATTGAATAGTCGTAGAAACCATGCTAAAAAGAAAGTAAGACGTTCCCGGGTTTTCGTTACAGAAATCGGTCAATTGCTCATTAAAGATGAAAAAACCGTGGATTGCTATTAAATTAGAGGGTGGAAATCGGGGAAAAGGGGAGAAATGCACCCTTTATCTAGTGAACGAAGCAAAACTTCGATATTTTTTTTTAGAAAACTTTTTATAGAGAATTAAATTTGTCTCGAAATGGCTTAGGTACTCAAAAAATTTAAAAAAAATTTCTTATGCCATAAATTTAAAAACAGTGAAACATGCACATTTTCTTTATGCGGTCTTAAAAACGGTTTTTACTCAAAACCAAGGCATCTTACGAAAAAAGTGTATTAGGCAAAAAATACTTAAAATCAACCAATAAATATGTAAAAAATTTTTTCAGAATTTTTTAGAACTTTTTTAACTTTTTTTTTTTTTTGGCAGTTTTGAAAAATTATAAAAGGTCCCCAAAAATTATGAAAAAAATCAAAAAAAAAATCTTGAACGATTCTAAACATTTTTTGCCTCACACACATTTTCGTAAGATACCTTGGTTTTGAATAAAAACCGTTTTTCCAACTGCATAAACAAAATTTCTATGTTTGATTGGCCATATTTCGGTCTATTTTTGACATAAGAAATTTTTTTCTATAAATGCAAGATTCAATGCTCTAAAGTTTAAAATATTGCTCTACTTAACTTTTTTGACAGTATTCGGTATGCGGATGATTTTAAATTTTTAATCTAAGTTTCTTCAGGCTCTAGGTCAGAAACTTAGATTAAAAATTTGAAAGTCATAAGGTCGAACAAAATATCACCATGATGATTTTAAAAAAAATATAATTTCTCTGTTCCAGATTGAGGTTAAATGTTTTTTGTTCTATATGAAAACATATGAATTGAAAATGGTATTCTTTTTTAATGATTCTACCCGAATTACCAGCTGCACTAATGCCCCAGACAGATTGCATGATTTTAGGCATATTTTAAATACATAATTCATAGACATTGACTAAAAGAAAACTTCCCAATTCAGGGGCTAAAAAATTCTAAAATATCAAATCAAGATTAATAATGAGTCAAGCATCAGAAAAGCTAATTTGAATCCTGAATCGGAAAATTTTCTTTTTGTCAATGTCTATGAATTATGTATAATTATGTAAGTTCATGCAATAAAAAGATTCACATTATAACGTCTACAATCTAGATTTAAGCTGTGGTCCGTCTGGGGCATAAGATAAATTCAATGTTACTAGTCGCTGAATTGACTTGTATGCCCATTAATAGCATGTCATATGAGTAACATTTCGTACACCGGAAACTTTGTTTATTGAAAATACGAGTAATATTGTATTTCTTCACCAGCCTGTCCAGCAAAAATGTTAGTACTGGAATCAGCCAAGAACGGCCTGTTTGCCGTTTGTCCAAACAAAGTTCAATAAACTACAATGGTCGATTTAAGAATAAAAGCGGCAATTTAGTTCGCAAAGTGTCACTACTGTCTCGATTCTGGGGCCAGCAGAGACATTTTGTTCTTGCAACTGATCCTACTACCAACTAAATTCCTTACAGAAAGACCATATATACTTTGTTTTTTTATAAAAAAAAAACTGAAATTCAGTATCGCACCTTAAATTAGTTAAATTATGCCTAAAGATATGCTTCACATTTTTTTTAAGTTGTATCTACAGTTGTGGTGAACAAAAAAGTATTTTTCTTGCGCGATAGCATCCGCAACGACAGAATTTTTGAAGTGAAACTTTTTTGGTCGCGTTAGGTGTAAAATTTCATAGCTTCGAAACTTTTCGTTACATCCCAATATATGAGGAATTCTCAAAAATTGTGGAATTCTACAGTTTTTGAGGCATATTCACCAAACTTGGAGAGTTCACTTTTTATAAAAGAATCAAAAATTGGAAGGGTGCACGTCAAAAAAAAAAAAGTAAAAAAAGTTACGCATATATATATGAAGCAAAACACGTCAAGTGTATGTATGTATGTATGTATTCTCCTTTAACTCCTAGGAGGAGCATAGGGCCAAAAACTCTCATCCAACGACCGAATACCATCTTGAGTCACACATAATTTTAAAGCTTTTAAATTATGCTTTCATTTGAAGTACTTTTAAAAAAAATTTAAGGGGGGTTTTTTTAAAAAAAAGTTCAAAAGTATTTTTAAGTTTAAAATATTTCGCTGAAAAAAAATTTTTTTCACCATGTAATATTTTTTTATAAAAAGAACATTTAAAAATGAATGGGAAAAGTTACTTTACAAACTTTGGTGTAAGCTCTAAATTTTTGAAAAAACACCTTTTCATGAAAATCACTAAAAACGCCAACTTTGGGAGTACACATATGAAACTCTTGAACGTACAACTTAAAGCGAAAAACACAACTAATGCAACTTATGGTGGTTCCAAAGAAGCCCACTTATAAATAAAAGGCGAAGAAAATATTTATTTCCAAGATGAATCTGATGGGTGCGTTTGATGCAGAGAAGACTATGTACAAACATTTAGGGTGCCATATCACCCATAGCCTCGGGTGATTTGGCACCTTATAGCATTTTTTTAAAATGAAAAGAAAATATATTTTCAATATTTTTTGCTTAAGTTGAAGGAATATTATTTGCTTTAAATTAAATAAAGGATAAATCCGCTTAAAAATCTCTTTTATTTCTGGTTTTTTGGAAGTTCAACAAAAAAGGTACCATATCTCCCGGGCTTAAAATAAAATTGAATTAAACACAAGTTTGGTATTTTCGCAACTTTTATTACTTAAACTAAATATATGTGTATGTGTACGTATGTGTATCTGACAAGAAAGGAACTCTAAATTCGTTCACTTAATGACTTTTTTTTGCTAGTCTCATGTCTCTATAAAATGACTTTTCGGTTAAAACTAATGGTTTCGTCCATGATTGTGTTTCTACGAGTACTATAAATATATTTGTAACGAATTTTGTACAACTTTTCATTCCTACATACAAAACAAAAAAAAAATAATGATAATAATCCTGACATTTTCATATTTGGAACGTTCATAATGTTTCTGCAACAAATCCGTACATTTGATCGAATTCGAGTTTCAATTAAGTTCAAGTTCTTCACCAAAATGTGTAATTATCTGATATAAACTCTCATATGTTCCGACCGAAAAGCCCAATAGAGCCAATATTAATATTAAAAAGTTTTTAATTAATAAAAAACAGCCAGGACCCTTTTTATTTTCATCCTTGATAAGCAGCTCAATCATTGGTGGGAATACAAGTGCTAGGGCTGTTGAACAAAGTGCACCAATGAGGGAAATAAAAAGTCCCAACGCCGGCACCAGTTCAGCAATGCCCACTGTAAAAATGAAAAAAAACCATATATTATTATTAAATAAAAAACCTGGACAAATAAAACTTACATGTGAGCAATACCAGTAGAATTCGAAAAGTGAACTCAGCTGTAATTGGTCGATTTTCCAACCGTAAGACCTTTGTTGCCCAAGGCAGCATAATTTGAATGGCAATAAAAAACTGTATGGGATAGCCAAACATTACGCCCATTGACACCATAATTTTAACACATTGTGCTAGTCTGCAAAAAAAAATTAAAATAATTGTTATATCCATTCATGCTGTAATATAGGCTTTCTACACCACATCATATCAACCTTTTTCGAAATCATATTAAACTTTTGTCGTTGTTAATATTGAAAAATTTACATTTAATTTTACCTGGCTTGACGGCAAAATATTAAAATAATTTTAACTTTGTGCATAACTACAAACAAATACCTTTCTAATGATGTATAATTCAAAGTCATGCTCCATTTCTAACATAGTAAAAAAGGTAGGACAAATTTTTGACTTATGCCCCAGACAGACGGCAGCTCTAATGCACATTACAGAAGCAATCATGTGAAATTTTTTATTGCATGATTTTAGGCATTTTTAAATACATATTTTATATAGACATTGACTAAAAGAAAATTTCCCAATTCAGGGTACAAAAAATTCTAATTAGCTTTTATGAACTCACTATTTATCTTGTTTTTGATGTTTTAGAATTTTTTTGACCCTGAATTGGAAAATTTTTTTTTAGTCAATGTCTATGAATTATGTATTTTAA
The DNA here is from genome assembly GCA_951812925.1 of Calliopum simillimum. Taxonomy (NCBI): domain Eukaryota; kingdom Metazoa; phylum Arthropoda; class Insecta; order Diptera; family Lauxaniidae; genus Calliopum; species Calliopum simillimum. The sequence goes on from OX638372.1 coordinate 22,979,251, forward strand.
AAATGCCTAAAATCATGCAATAAAATGTTTCACATTATTGCGTCTGTAATGTGCATTAGAGCTGCCGTCTGTCTGGGGCATAAGGAATGTTAAGAGCAACAAATATACATTCTTCAAGAAAATGAAAATACAATGACGATTAAAATAAGTCACCTTAAATCATTAAAATTATAAAAAATTTTTATACCTACATTGAGTCTCCCAAATTCAATGTTAAACTGCCAGCCGTTGACTCGCCCCACTTTAAATATCCCAAAAGTCCAGACGTCATAAACATAAGCGTGACGAAAAACATTCCAACATTTAGAACACCAAGTGGCCGTTCAAAATCATTAGGATTTTTCATTGCATTTTTTAGTGGCAACACCAAAGCGATACCTTCAAAGGCAAATATTGCAGTACCAAAAAATAAACTCAGCTCCAGTGGACTTGAAGAAAGTCTAAGTTCGTGTACATTGGGTAAGCCATCTTTCAAAGCAAAATACATTGTAATTATCATGCCAGTTATCATACAGATATTCGCAATAAGTGATACTGGAGTTAGCCACTTGAGGTTGGTTATGAGCGAAGTTAAAACTATTGGAACGAATGCTGCTACCATCACAAGATGCACATCTATATTAATGTCGTAGCTTTTGAGAATCTAAAGGATTTAGATGGAATAGAAAACTTTTAGTGATAATAAATAAATTTGATACTTTGTGTTGACATACCTGCCTCATGTTCGTACTGATGAATACAAAATATATACAACAAAATCCTAACTGCGTTACACATATGAATATATTTACAACAGTTTTCATTGTTTTTGACCAACCGCGTAATTTTGCTGGTCCATATTCAAAGCATTGTTCGACTGTCTCAGCATAGTCAGCCCAGGCATCTGCCTTTGTTATTTCGCGCATGCGTTTCGAACAATTCACCAGTACATGTTGAGTGTGTATGCAGATCAGCGCAAGGATTATCGTCAATATGGGTGCCACAAGTAGACCGCCATTTTTAAAAGCATAACCCATGGCCCATAGCCCTGGTCCGATGTTACCCTTGAAGAGATGTACTATTGATGTAAAGTAACTACACAAGTAATTCATAAGTACAGCAACTTAACAGAAACAACTTAATGTTCAGTTCAGGAAAACTTGAGTGCTTACTCACCTAGTCGGTGGGTGTTCAATGCCTTCTTGCAAATCAACCAGTGATTTCTTTCGCACCAAATTCGGTGGAATATCGGGATCATTCGCCTCCCTAACGCTGTGCTCAGCAGGCTGTGCATCCAAGTTCTGAAATGAGTCAAAAAATTTTTATTTTAGGTGTAAAAAAGCTTTCTCTCTTTTTTAAAGGGAAATTGGGGCTTGAACCACCCTTTTTATTTTTTTAAAATATTTTTATTTAAAAGTAAATTTTACTACAATCATTTTGCAATCCTCAAAATTTGGTATCTTTTACAGTTTTCAAGTTATGAGTTTTTGAAGTTGTTTAATGTTGTGTTTATCATGAGATGAGTAGTTGGTGCACGTGCGCTAACGTATAGGGTTGCCACCATCCGGACGTTATTTTTTTTTCTGTTGTTCGTAGTGAAATTTTTTAAAAATATTTTTATAGAGCATTTTAACCCACTATAACCAAGTTTTTGGAAAAGCGGTCTAAAAGACCTTTAAAAAAAAATTGAAAAAATTGTTACTTACTTGATTTTACATTATATTATTTGAACATTTTAACCCATTATATCGCGTTTTTTTGGGACATAAAATAAAATGTTTTTTTCAGTGTAATTTTTTCTTCAAAGCTCATACTTTTTTACACTAACCTTGAAAATTTCATTAAAATCGGTTAAAAAGCCGATGTGCTATGGATTTTCGAATATGTGAGTATCCAAAAATTGCATTGTACTTCCTATGACCGCCATCTTGGATTTTTTTGGAATTTCGGAAAATCATTTAACCACCCAACGGGAAACGGAAGCGCATTGAAACGACTTCAATTGCGCTTCTGGGGAAGCGAGAAGCTGCTTCCAGTGCTGTTCTGACTGCTTATCTTTTTTAACATAGCATGCCCTAGCGGAGATGCACACCTTCAGATACGCTTAAAATACGCTTCCGTGGAAGTACACATTTGAAAGCATATAAAATACGCTTCCGTGGAAGCTTTTCAAAAATTTAAGTTCCATTTCACAAAAAAAATTTTTTTTTTCTGTAACTTTTTGTAGATTAATTAACTTTTTTAAGCAATAAAAAAATAGAATTTGAAAAATTTTGTTTGCTACCAGAGATGTGCTTATATTGCGCTCTTTTTGGAAACACAGTCATATGTATGGAGATGTCAACCCAAATCTTAATCGATTACATAAAGATTGACCCCTCAGCATTAATTACCTTACTTTATATAACTATTTTGACTATATAATTCTAGCAAAAATATTTATGTTTGGACGGACACTTGCTTAATATACAAATTTTATGCCTCTTCACCATAAAGATCAGTGGTGTAGAGGTCTAACAAGTTTATAATTGTACGTAAAAATTATATTTTTCTATCACGGACGGACGGACAGACCTCGGTTTGAATCTAGGGCTGTGAGTTCGTTTTTTTTTTTTTGTTTGAACTTTACAGTACGTAAGTTAAATTTCAAAATTTTTTGAAAAAAATAACTATACCTACTGTAAGCTTATTTGAAACATCTGAATTGACTAAAAAATTAAGTAAAACTTACTTTATTGTGGAGTTGTCACTATTCTGACTTGAAATTCTAGTAAAATTTTCTAGAAATAAAGTAGTACGAACTGTTTTTTTTCTCCCTATTCCAATAGGGAGCCCTGAGAATGTGGTATGACATCTTTCATTTGCTCTTTGGATCATGGGTTCAATCCCGTTCAAGGTGATGATATTTTTTTTAAATTTTGTTTCATTTTTTGAATTAATTTTTTTTGATTTTATTAATACGATAATTTGGTTTGTATTAACTGAATTGGCATATCTGAATTGTATTTATTTTAGATATGATAATTTGCCAAGCTTATTTTCTATTACAAAAAGAGCAAAACAAAACTTTTGTTGCATCTGAGTAGATTAAGAAATATAAATTTAATAAACGATAAAATAAATAAAAATTTATCATGCAACATGTGGTTGTGTTGCCTTTGGTTTTGCCGTGATGTTATAAAGTGACGTTAGAGGCAAATCTATTTTTGAATTGCCAGTATCTGCATTTTTAATTCACAAGTGGGTCGTTGGCTTATTTTCAAATATTTCGCATTATAAAGATAAATTTTTTATGAAATTCAAATTGCATTTCACATAAGGTTAAAAATACGATAAATTCCGGTAATTTTCAACTAAATGCGTTGCCTAGAAATGTTTTAAAAATTTCATAAATATTTAAAATATTTACAAAATACATTAAGAACTAAGAAGCACTGTATTGGTTATACCATGTACTCATTTCACTTTTATATTTCCCAAAAATTAAATTATCACTGTGCGCAAGATGCTTAAAGTTTAATGAACCCGATATGCAATGAATTGCAGAAGGCTCATAAGTTTATAATAAAGAAAATTACAAGAAGTGTCTCGACAGCTGACCTTATAACAAAGATAATTTCGGTATAAATTTTCCAAGCTACGATTGTGGCTAAACTATCACCCCCACTGAGTCTTAAAATAGCTACAAGTGATAAATGCACTTTGGCTTGTAGCAGAAGTTACAAGAAACGCATTTTGCACTTATGCTTAATTGATGAACAATAGCTACGTCACAATGTAATTTTATTCGATTGTTGAAAAAAGATTTTAAAAAATAAAAAGATAAATGCAATATTTCAGTGTCAAGAAATTTTCACACTGTCACTTATCACAGCAGTAATTTGAGCTTAATTGTTCTTTTGATTGTTGTGGGATTTTATATAGAAGAAATAACACTATGCAACACACAATTTTGGAATAAACATCACTTTACGTTTTCAAGATTAAAGTTCAAAAGCCAGATCAGACATAATTATGCACCAAATTCAAATCCTCTCAAATTGATATAAAATACTTGTGTAGAACAAAGTTATAACAAATCATGAATCAATATATCGCGACCTTAGAACAACAGGGTTCTATCTACACTCACATCACTTTCGAGAAATCTATGTCTGAATATTTCGTGTCGTATAACTTTTAGGAATTGATTTTAATCACAATATTATTTATATTACAAGCATTTGATTGTAGCGAGGATTTCATTGATACTAAAATAATTAAATTACGTTGTCTAATTAAGAAGGAATTTAAGTTTAAAAAAATCGATAGAACTTTGTTGCCAAACGATAAGGTACTTGAAATTGAGAAACAAGGTTCTAACTGCCAGATAGAACTTTGTGTTTCTGTAAGATTTTTTTTTTTTTGCAGATAGAACTTTGTGTTTCTCTTAGAGAGCAGGGAAATTAGTTAAAATCGTGTAATTTTGTTAAACAAACCCCAATTTTGAGCCGACATGGCTTATTTTGTTAGTAAATGGACTTACAATAAACCAAGACTTAAGATTTATGTAGTTTTTGAAAAAAATGTCGAAAAAGGGTTTTTGAAAAATTGACATACTTTTATGTATCATTTAAAGCGAGTATAACTTTTTAAAGAAAAATCACACAAGACCACTTTATAGCACATTTTGAAGACAAAGAACAGTACTAAAATGTTGCGTTCAATAGAAAAGAGTAAAACAATTTTTGACGTCTTCGAAACAACCTCAAAAATCGTGTTTTTGAACATTTGGGGTAGGATATCTCAAAAACACTATAAGATATAGTGATTCTGATGCCAGATTCAGATTTAGCGTTTTATCGAAAATGACTATTTTTGATTCGAATTCTTCAATTTTCCAAAACCGTTTTTCGACCTTTTTTCAAAAACTGCATTAATCTTAAGTGCTAGTTTTTTCCAAGTTCAATTACTAACAAAATGAGCCATGTCGGTTACACGATTTTAAATAATTTGGCTGCTCTCTTACAGAAGCACAAAGTTCTATCTGGCAGTTAGAACTTTGTGAAATTAATTTTAATTCGAAAATGTGTAGATAGAACCTTGTGCATCTCAATTTCATTAATTATCTCAGAAACCATATGAGATAGAAATATTTGAGTAGCGGTAATCGAAAGAGCGTGGTCTATTTAGTACGAAGCAATATATAACTCAATTTCACAAAAAATGTCAGTTAGAACCCTGTTGTTCTAAGGTCGCGATATATGTACAGTAATTTGGACACTTATGATCAGACATGTGAATAGAACAAGAGTTTAAGTCATGAAAATCATCGCGTCACTTGGCCTCTTTTCGAGACATCAAACATTGTATGTACATTGTAGTACTATGCACATTAGACTGGGTCGATTTTGTATGAATCAAAACAAAATCATGCCGAAACCAATTCAAAAGTTAGAGGAACTCTTAAGAACAAAATCTGCATAATATTTTTTTTTTTTTTTTTTTTTCATTCTGAGAAATACCTATGGAGCACTTTTGATTCTACTGAAGTCCTATTTTGGCTGAAAAAACATGTTTTTTGGTCATAACTTTTTTTCATAAAAAAATGGATACCCAAAAGTTCTTTAGAAATAAAGATTATGTTTTTACAAAAATTTTTAGCGTGCCTCATACACTTTTTTCGAAAGTTCCCTTACTTTTGAGTAAAAAATCGTTTTTCCGACCTCGTTATTGAAAAACGTAAAAAATTCGGTTTTTGGAACCGAATATTATACCCAAAAAAAAAAATAAATTTTATACGCCAAAATTTTTTTAATAAAATAATCTTTATTTCTAAAGCACTTTTGGGTATCCATTTTGTAATGAAAAAAAATTTATGACCAAGAAACATGTTTTTTTTTTTTGCCAAAATAGGCCTTCAGTAGAATCAAAAGTTCTCCATAGGTTTTTCTCAGAATTAAAAAGAAATGATGCAGATATCGTTTTTAAAAGTCCCTCTAACTTTTGAGTCGGTTTCGGGATGGATCTAAAATTCGACCCGGTCTAGTGCACATTAATGTAAACATAGCAATATTTTAATGAAATCAAAACCTTCCTAAGAGACGACAGAGGTTTGTTGAGAAATGGTGTTATAAGTCCTACAATAAGTTTCAACAAGATGAATTTAATACAATATTTTCACCGGACATTTTATGAGGTGATTTTCGGCTGTTTTGAGATTTAGGTCTAAGTCTCGCTATAAATCACATCTTAACCATACAAAAATGAATCTACTTCTGACGAGATTTATTTAGATCTTTGTATAGATCTAAACAGGACTACCGATTTTGGCTATTTCCGACTAAGTGGCACATACGACTAAGAACATACGCTGTCAAAAATGAATCTCTTACGACCGGTGGAATCGTGTAGGATTTATCGACAAAATTTATAAATTTCGTCACAGCTAAATTTCCAGTGGAAACGTAGCATTAATCCAACAATAGCACGAAAAAGACTTTTCGAAATTAGAAAAACTACACGAAAGTCCTATAAAAAACAGTTTCTTAGAGTAAAAATTAAAACAAGAATATTGGCATGGGCATGTAAAGTATGAAAAAAAAGTTTTTCATTACTTGGGTTAATACTTATGCCAAAAGTCCCAAAACGTTTTCTCTGTATTCTTTAGACCTGACTGCAATCCTGCATGTTTCATTAACATAATACGAACTTATAGAACGCCAAAGAAAAACCGCCTACAAGTTGGCTCATATATGAAAAACAAACAATGTAGCCAAAATACCTATTGCGTCTTTTGCGAAATTGACGATTCAATTGTTATCTGTCATATCATAAATAAAGGGTGGGCAATTTGCTTATCTTTTTTTTTTAATGGTAAAAATATACAACCAGAAGACATGTTTTCAAAATAAAATATCATTAGTCTTTGAACAATTGTCGACCAAATAAGTCAATCGCAAATAAAATCTCAAATTTGGAACAAATCGAGTACCGCGCTGTTATAAATTTCCTTACCAAGCCAGAAAAGTCAGCTCAACCCATACTGGAAGAGATGTTATCCGTTAACAAAAGTCACAGCTCTAAGAAATGGTTAGAGTATCAGATTCAGATACAAGTTTTAGGAACTCTATAGTGGAGACAGAGATGAAGTATTTTCTAGAATTTTTACTGGAGACGAAACTTGGATCGGCTGGGAAAAGGAAAACTTGCGTTGCTGAATGAGTTTCTACCACGTTCCAAATCAGCAACGAAACGTTGTCAAAACAACAGAAAACGTAGTAAAATCCAAATCAGCTACAAAATGTAGTAAAAACACTCACGAATGTGGTAGAAGCTAATTTCAAAACAAATAGATTTTCAGTCAACCTCACAATTATGATGGCAGTGGCTGAGTTCGTTAACGTCCGCATCTATCACACGACAGGTTCCAGGTTCGAAACTACCAAATACCAAACAAACAAATATTTATTTAAATCAAAAATTGAAAAAGAAAATAATATCATTTTCATTCTTGTTGACAGGAAAAAATTAGAATTAAAAAAATAATAAGAAATATATATTTTTTTTGTATTTTATTTAGCAACGCGCATTGTTAAATCACTCACAAACGTAGTTAAAACTCATTTAGCAACGCGCGTTGTTAAAACTGCTACGAACGAGCCATGCTCAAAATTTGGGTAGCAAAGTTGTTAAAATAACTACATTTCTGCCACTTTTGACAATGTTGTTTTCTCTGTGTAGGAGTTACCTAGTTGTCGTATTGAGGTAACGATATGATATCGTGTTTTTTTTATGTTCTCTCTGATGTCACTTTTTTGAAGGCGACAAAAAATGCAAGAGTCTAGATAAAATGCAATTTAAAAACAAATCATCATTTGCAAGCCCATTTGTTGTTTGTATTGAGTAGATAAGGTTTAATTTATACTAAAAATGGTTATAATATTTGATTTAAACACTAATTGCCGGTTATTAATCGCAGTCTGAAAAGTTTATTGTTGTACAATTCAACAAATTATTAGCTTGTGCATATCAACAATTTTGCGATAGACCCCGTATAATGTAAAGTGATTCAGGCAATATGTGTAAATAATAGCGCGTCAAGGTTTAAACATTTTTAGCTACGCTCAGATAAAAAGTAACTTGCCGCTTTAGCCACAAAACGCATGAAGAGGGGCAGAAGAGTTGTTAACACTTGTAGTTGGTAATGTGAAGCGGTGCGGCACATGTTCTATCCAAAGCACGAGACTTGCAAGTAGAACAAAAACAACTATGACAGTGGAGTAACACCGTCAGAAGGTGTTAATTGGATGGCATTTAACTTTGACTCTTAGTTTCTATTTAGAAATGCGAAACACTTTCAAATACTTATTGATATTTTAATTTTATGCAACTATAACTATGTTTTTGGGTTATATACTTTTTCTTCAATATTATCTATCTAACTACATATATTTAGATGTTATTGCTTTTTTTTCTTCGCATTTTGAATCCATTTTAAACCAAAAATTTTAATAGGTCACTGAACGATAAAATCACATGCATTCAATACGTGTTTTGCTGCTCATTTTAAAAATAATTTTCACTTTTTTTTTCTCTCAACGAATCATTCAATCAATTTCTTTACACCAACCTCCACTTTTTCGTTATTTGTTTTTGATGCACCATTCTCGATACTCTCCATTATTACAACTGAATTTTCAACTTTTTGTATTTAACAGTGCGCAGTTGGTTTGAATTTTTTAATCGGCTTAAAGTTTTTGTTTCAAGTTTCAAACTGTAGAAATATTGTTGAAAGAAAAGGTTCTATGGCTAACAGGTTTCTGTCTTTGAGTAATTGTTTATGACACGTTTTGCTGTTCTTCGTAATGATTTTTTTTTTTTTCTAAGTAATACATATATTTTGTATATTAACATATATGTAATATATATATATTCTTGTTTTATATAACAGTTCTAACGATATCTATTCTTTTTGTGCTTCGTAACGTGTTAATCGCTGCACGGTATCTTACAGACTGAATGATTTCTCGTGTAGAATTCTACAATTCTGTCGAAAGGCTCTGATCTTAAAATGCCGCCAAGTTTACAAGTTGACTTGCACGGTTTTTTATTTTTGTTTGTAGTACGACATTGTTTGTTTGTTTGTTTTTTATTGGTGTCGTACATATCTACATATGCACATGTATTAGCTCTTTTTTTTATTATTTTTTATTATTGCTTAATTACTATTTTATTTAAATTAATTTGCGGAAAAACAATTTGTTTTAAATTAAAATTGACTTGTTTTAATGACAAGTGGGCGGATTTATTATTTTTTTTTTTCATCTAAAAAACAAAAATTAATTTTTTTATAAAATAATTTAGTTCGAAAAGACTTAGCAATTTAAGGGGGCTATAAGAATATGTGGCAGGAAAATTGCAATTAATCGTAGCCTACCACTTGATATTTAATGTATCAACCATTTCATCGTGGATTCCAAGGAAAGTTAAAGGTCTTTTTTTATAAAGGTAGGGTTGACATCAGAATAATCCCAGAACATTTAGCACTGACAGAATTCAAATTTTTTTTTTCTTTTTGTTCAGTTATTACTAAAAATACTTAGCAACTAAAACATGAAAAGTTTCTAAATACTTTCTCCAATCCAAGTATCATAAAAATATGTTTTTATTTTCGGATGTTTTTTTCTTTGGATATTTTTTTTTTTTTTTTTGACTTTTTTTTTTTTTTTTGATATTTTTAAGTGGAATTATAAAATAAAAAAATAAAAAAATGTGTTTTCTTTTTCAGAAGATCAAAACTAATTTTACTCATCACCAGACTTGAGTATGCAAAATTTATCAAAAACTTTTTTTTTGTCTCCCAACCCCATGCAATCCTACAAAGATTTTTCGTACTCAGTTTTTATACCCGTTTATAGTGGATTGGGATTTCTTAATTTCGAAGGTAAAAATTTTTTTTTATCACCTCGGGATCTCAAGTATCCCTGCTCAAAAACACAAAAATCAATGTTTTGAGGTCTACTTAAAGCTATATAACAATAACAGAAAATAATGAAAATTATGTTTGCCAAAAGATCACCCTGAACAAGCTATACTGTACTGTTTTTATCTCATACACCCAGAGTACATTAATTTTGTCCTTCCGTTTGTAACACAGAGAAGGAGGCGTGGCAGGTATAGAAAAGTATATATATGCTTGATCAGCGTCACCTTCTGAGTCGATATAGCTATGTTCGTCTGGCTGGCAGGCAGTACGTCTGTGGAAATATTTTTTACGGGAAAACTAAACAAGACAATTCAATGAAATTTGGTACACTGCCTGTGTTGTAAAAGTTAGCTCGCAAGATTGAAAATGAGCGAAATCGGTAAACGGACACGCCTACCGCCCATACAAAAAATACATTCAAAACTCAATTTAATGAGCACTGTTCACGATAACGCAACCAAAATAGACTTAAAAACTGGAGATAGTGACTGCAAACTCTAATCAAAAACCAGGTAAAATCGGATAAGAGGGCATGTTACCTCCCATAAAAGTAAAAGTTTCAAAATGCTACACTGAAAGCGTTTTTTAAGAGAATCTAAACGAATTTCACTTAGACACTAGAACAGCAAATACAAGCCCTGAAAAAACTAGGCAGACTCGGATGACAGGGCGTGGCACCATTCGTATAAGTAAAACTTTCAAAATGCTATACTGAAAGTGATTTTTGAGATAATTTAAACAAATTTTAATCAGACACTAAAGACAGTAAATGCAAGCTCTGAAAAAAAACTTGGATGATTCGGACAAGAAGGAGTGGCACCTCCCATACTTTCAAAGTTTACGAAATGCTGTAAAGAAAGCGTTACTTGAGGTTATATTTACAACCAAATTTCACACGAAAACTTAAAATAGTTAGCCATTAAAGTTAGGGTATCTCTTAAAAATATTCAAATGATTTTTCAGACCGAAAAATTAAAAAGTGAAGTACTATTATTTGAATCAATAACGTATTTTATTACATAAATTTGGAGCCAGTAGAATATATAATTTTTGACTAGGCCAAAGATAATCACTGACTGGTTTTTTTTATTAGAAAAGTCCAATGAAACGAACATACTATAATTCAATGAGCGACTTGTTTTTAACACCAGTTTATGTTTATGACGACACTTTAGCTCTACAAGAGGAACGTTGCATTAATTGTTTTTAAGATTTATATATATAATTATACCCATCATATGTGGTATAGTAAGTAATTTTACTTTTTATTAATGGTAACTAAAAAGACAACAGCAACATAATCACTTATTTTCTTTATGCACAAACGTATTCAGTATCTACATATATAATACAGGGTGCGTTTTATGTTTCTGGCCGCGATTTTCTTTGGCTGTTCTTTTTGCCGGTTCATATTTCACAGCTGTGGAGGGTGGTCGATTGCAATTTATTATGAAGCATCTTAAACTTAATAAAGCTAACATATTTAAATAAGTAGTTATTGCATTGTGAATACGCGAAAAAAATTGCGTTATAATCATTTGCCAAGCAATGAGCCGAATCACCGCTATAGGGATACAGAAAATTTGAAGTGTAAGGGGGTGGCAGAAATCTGCTGTTGATGTGTTTATTGTTGCACCTTTCTCTCGCATATACACCGATCAATGTAAGGAAATGTGACGCAACCTTGAAATTTGACTCACAGTTTTAGGACGTTTTTACTATTTATTTTTAAAGAGCAAAACTTATAACTGCATCAATTCTGATACTGATGCGCGCTGATTGTCAAACATTGCTAACATTTTGTAGTTCGGTATTATGAAATTCAAGACTGATAAGAATAATAAAATAAGCTCCTTAAATTATGTGAGATTTTTTATTTGCTTTTCAATTTAAAAATACCGACCTGAACATAAAACGCACCCTGTACATATTAACTTAATTTATTTGCATCTAAAGAATACTTGAAATTTCCCCAATGTGTTTTAACATTGTAATTAACTTAGTTTGTCACGGTCGGGTAACATATTTTTAAATGTCAAAATATTTATACATATATGATTATGTGATGTTTTTACAAGTACATAAGTATATGCATTTAATACATATGAACATATAATTATACCATATCACGTTTTAGCATTTGTTGTAAAACTTTTACTTTCTTTTGCAGCAAAAATGTCTGTAAACATAAAAATTAAGCTTTCTTTTCATGTGTCAGCTTTTAAGATCATTGCTGTCTGATAAAAGGGATCAACTTTAAATTTCTGCTATGTTTGGTTCAAAATTATCCAATTTCAATCATTTTATTCACAAATAGGACATTTGTCTCAGCTTTCAGATAAAATTACAAATCCATAATCACGATCAGAATTTGAAAAAAAAAGTCAAATCTGGAGAAATTTTTAAAATCGATTTGCTAGATTTTTTGTAAAGACTGTTTTATTGAGAAAATGTACTGAATACTAGTAAGGGTGTAACCTTTGGCCTGGCCAAACATTATATACCCTACGCTGCAGAATTTTGAGAATTTTGCTTATATGAGAGGTGCCACGCCCTTTGTCCGAGTTTACAAAGTTTTTCTCAGAGCTTGCGTTTATAATTCTTAGTGTCTGAGTGAAATTTGGTGGGAATATCTCAAAAAAACTTTTTCAGTATAGCATTACGAAACTTAAGCTTATATGGGAGGTGCCACGCCCTCTAGCCTGACTTCATCTAGTTTTTTTTTCCGAGCCTGCAAATGATGTTGTTAGTGTTTGAGTGAAATTTGTTTGGATTATCTCAAAAAACACTGTCTTTATATGGGAGATACCACGCCCTCTTGTCCGAGTTCGCCTAGTTTTTTTTTAAGAGCATGCATTCATTTATTTGAGTGTTTGAGTGCAATTTGGTTGGGTTATCTCAATAAACGTTTTCAGTATAACATTTTGAAACTTTTGTTTACATGGGAGGTGCCACGCCCTCTAGTCCGAGTTTGCCTAGTTTTTGCTCAGAGCTTGTACTTACTATTCTTAGCATTTATGTATATTTTGATTCTGTTATTGCAAATAATGCGGTAGACGTGTCCGTTGACTGATTCCGCTCACACTCAATCTTAGTTAGTTTTCCCGTAAAAAATATTTCCACAGACAGACAGCCAGCCAGACAGACAGACGGACATGGCTATATCGACTCAGGAGGTGACGCTGATCAAGAATATATATACTTTTCTATACCTGCCATGCCTCCTTCTCTGGGTTACAAACGGAAGGACAAAGTGAATATACCCTGGGTGTAGGGTATACATAAAAGCTTTTTTTCCACTTTTGGTTAGATTTTAAAGACATTTAACCAGTGTGGTTCGGTCAAAAAAAAAAATCGAAATTGCCTTGCAAAAATGCTTTCGATTTGATGGTTTTGATTATTTTATTTCTGGTATGGAAACTCAAAATCTGGTATGAAACTCAAAATCTTTGCGTCGAGCGACGGAATTATTTTGTCAAGACCCTATACTACGAAGTAAATAGTCTACGACATATGTGAAAATAAACATTCATGGATAATTTATTAGTTGTATGTATGTAGATATCCTTGTTAAGGATTAGATCTGGAAAGCATAACTAGTGCGCTCAAGTATAGCAAGGTGTTAAATATTACATCGAAAAGGTATTATTCTAGGAAAAGAATAAATTTCAGTTTAACACCGAAATCAATTCAATATATATATGTACTGAATTGTAGTATGTCCTGAAATTTGCGCACGATACAACGCTTACTAAACAGGCAGCTGTATGTCCAGGTATTAAAAGAAAAGGGACTACTTGTAATTGTATCAGAATAGAATAAGAAAATAGCATTTTCAAAATATAAATTCTAAGAAAAGGGCACATTCACAACACAGGTAAATTTTCGAAGCAGCACATCTTGTGGCAGGTAAGCCAGCAATAGAGGTACGTATACTCCAAGTAACAACACTCGATCGTTTGTATATAAAGTTGAATATTTAACATTGACTTTCAGTTTGAAACACTACACCAAAGAGGTATTACATCTACGATGTCAGTTACAAAAGCGCAACATTTATGCGATGTCTTGAGCCAAACAGAAGTAACAGCTATTCGGAAATTTCTAATAAAAAATGAGCCAACTGATTGTAATCGAGGATTAAAAGTAATTGAAGCTGTGGAAAATGCCTTTGTTAATGCAGAAAATGATTTACATTTTGAAAGCTTAAAAAAATACGGAATCGCTGTTTTATCTTGCAACATAAAGTTACAGGCATTTAAAGCACAAGTTCTAGACGAAAAAGTCCTTACTGAATGGGTGCAAAAGACTGATAAAGATTTCGCTAATATTGTTGCAAGTCTGCTATCAAAAGACTCCTGTGAATATAGTAAGATCACTGCTTTCTTCAGAATACACTATATCTTTATGAATGAATATTATACAGCACTGCAAGCAAATCGGGAAAAACATTATTGTCAGAATCTAAAAGCGTACGAGTTATCAGAAAAACCAAAAGCAACTAATAATACAGCAGTTAAAGTTGACAATGCATCAAAAGAAGAGAACAAGAAAATGTCACAAGAAAGTTATGACGTGACAGAACAACTAAATAATATGTCCACCAAAAGAGATAAGATATCACAAGTATTGGAACAACCGGCAAATGCATCAAAACAAAGAGTATCAGAACAACTGGAAAATTTACATACAGCAAGAAATGAAAATATATCAGTAACCATATCGGATGTATCAAAACAAATGGATGATCTATCAGAGAAATTGAACAATTTGTCAAAAGCAAAATGCGATATATTAGAGCAATTGAAAAGTATGCCCAATGTAAGAAATGCCATATCAGAAGAGCAAATGAATTTAACAAAAGAAAATAACTATATATCAGAAGATCTAAGCCATATGAATAAAAAAGAAGTTATGAAATATATGTCAAAAAGACTGGACTATATGTCTAAAGAAATGGACAACATTTCAGAAGAAAGAGTAAAAATTTTAAAAGAACTTAAAAAAACACCAAAAAAACCGAAAAGTGTAATAGAACAAAAAAAGTCTATGGCCAAAACTATGATAGTATGTCCTCCGCATAAGATCTTTCCACTATACAGATGTGCTAACAGTCCCAAGCACTAGATCAAAATAATAATGGTTATGCACACAAATGAATAGAATATATTCTACGACTAAAAATAAATTTTAATCATCTTTAATATTAAGTGCATTATTTTATTTAAAAGTTCAATTTGAATATATGATTTATGTATGTAAATATGTTTTTAATATTACAAAGAATACTAAAAAAGCACAAATGTAAGAAATTTATTAAATTAAATTATGAAAGAACGCAGCAATAAAATATATAAGACAATATTCATCAAAACTATTTAGTAATCATCTTTTAACACAAGAATTCCCACAAATTTCCCGACTTCTGAATCTTCAACATTTATACACAGCAAATAGTTTGGGTGTAAAATTCAAATCAAATTGGAATGAATACAAATTCACACCAAATATGGTATAAAATATATTGTAGCTCTTGATATACAAACACTAATTTGGTTTAAATTAAATAGTATCACCATACAAACATTTTTTATACTATTTTTGTATAAATTTTATATAAAAGTTCATATGAAAGTATTTTAAACCATTTTATATATTTAATATTCATATTGTGCTATATAAACCAATTTAACATAATTTTCGAATAAATATTGTATTTCGGAATTTACCCATTAGTGTCCATCGGTGCCATACGGCACCCAAAACTAAATTAACTTCAAAAATGATTTAAAATTTATCAAAACAAGATACGACTTTTAAAACTAGAAAAGTATGAATTTGGATATTTTTCCAGCTGTTGGAAATTGTTTTTTCGTTTGTTTGTTTCAAGTGTTAGTGGTAGTTATCGTTATTTGATTGCTTGTTGACAGAAAAGTGAAAAATGTGTTGATACCGTAGGACTTGAGGTAAGGAATCACCTTTTATCGTTATTTAGTCATATATTTTGAAATTTTTTGTAAGCAGTTTTATTTTAAAAAGACTAATGAGTATTTTGAAGTAAAAACCAACAAAATCCGTTTTAAAATAAACGAGTTGTGATGATTTGAAAAACCAAAGTGCTATATGGCACCGCTGGGCACTGGCCAGCAATTTTTTTCTGAGTGCCGTATGGCATCGCTGGGCATTACCTAGCACGAAAGTTATTGTTTCATTATGTGCCGTACGGCACCGCTGGGCATTCGCCAACAATACATTGTGTATGTAAGTGGGTGTTAACTCTCATCACAACACAATTTGTATAATATAAAATCTACATGTTGGGTTTTTATTTTTGACTTCTAGGGAATAAGTTTTAATTATAGAGCCATTTGAATGCTTTATTGCATTTGCTAACAAGACTTTCGCCTCAGCAGCATTTAATCCTTGAAGTCGAACATACTATCCCAGTGTGCCAGACGGTTCAAATCTTCGCTTTTTTACCCGTTACGGATCCGTTTCTGATCCGTTGGCGGGAGAGATTCCCAAAAAAAAAGCGAATCGTTTTTTTTTTTTGGAATTTCTCCCGCAAGATTTGAACCGTCTGGCACACTGGGATTACTTTTCTCCTTAATTATGCTATAATCTAAGTTTATACACGGAAAAAACTAAACCTTAAAAATTCATTGAAAATCCCAGTTATTTTTACTGATTTTTTTGCGCGCGTAAAGAAAAACCGTATTTTTTACTGACTACACACAGCAAATTTTTTTAAAAATATAAAAATAAAAAAAAAATTATGTGGATCGGTGTTGAACTTAAGACCTTTGTGTTTCTAGGCGACGCTCTAACCACTGAACTACTGTAGCACTTTCATTTCTATAGCTTATCATTTTGTTTAAATTAAATTTCAATAAATTTTTTTACAATCTCAACCAGTAGGGTAAGGGAGGGAAATATGGACTACGTGGGTAATATGGACCACACGGTTATTTCCCACTGCATACATAGGATTTACCGTTATTCATGTTCAAACTTAACGCTAATACATAAAGCTCATAATAGGGCGATTTTAGCTTTCGGTGAAGTCGCATTTTTCTGTAAAGTTGATTTTTCTAAAAAAAAAGATCAGTGATAATTTTTTCTAGTGAGTATATTTCATTATTTCACTTTGAAGACATCGCGTTTTTAAATAAGTGGTTAATTATATAAAGTCAGTGAATACCATTTATAATTTATCAGCACAAATTAGTTCATTAACCACAAGAGTTTTTGATAAAAACAACCATTTATTTCACCAACAAGTGCTATGGGTAATATGGACCACCAAAGAAATAAGCCTCAAAAACCAATGTATTAATCATCTTTTGCACAAAAAAAATTTTATAACCGGTTGTAGGCCACCCTGAAAATCCACTTCAAATGCAAAATTATGAAAAAAACCAGTAAAGAAATATGTATTATAAAAAATTTATTTATCAATGAAGCCTCTAGTGGCGAAAAAACATAAAGAAAATGTGACTATTTCAAATTATTAATCATCCTCATCGGATTCGCAATTGGCTTTCGGCCGCGATTTGATGATTTTTTGGGTGAAGCGGCTTGCAAGGGGCCAAGTTCATCCAAAAGACAGCTAACAGAAGTCGATTTATTTATTTTATGGTCGCCCACAACCGATTACAAAAGGTGGCCCACAACCGGTAACGGCAGCCATCCCTTAAGCGACTGATAAAATTCTCGTGGCGAAAAATTTTGAGCAAACTCGATATAAAATCGGAAAATTTTACGCAAATACTGCATAAAAATGCATAACACTCACACTCTTTGCAATATTTCACTTTGCTTTATCACACTCGCAAAATCTTCAGAAATTACCCAATGGGGAATGGAGCGCATCAATAGCGCTTCTGAAGCGCTCTAAAGCAGCAGTGAAGCGCTTCTCTCTCGTTGCCAAAAGCGCTGAAATTAACATTGCCATGTCATTGGAACGAAGCGCTTCGCTCTCGCTACCAGAAATGCTCTTTGGATGCGCATCGCTCTCGCATCCAGAAATGCTGTTTGGATGCGCATCGCTGTCGCTACTAGAAATGCTCTTTGAAAGCGCATCGCTCTCGCATTCAGAAATGCTCTTTGGATGCTTTTTGGATGACAATGAAAATATTTAAAAAATTAATTTTTAATTGAAATTTTACGTCTTTTGTCACAAAGACACATCAGACTATTTTTTTTTTTTTTTTTTTTTTTTTTGTAATATAATTATTTTTATTTTACTAAATTAATTCTAATTGAAAAATTGCAAGTTGAAAACTTTTGTGTTAGGTCTGGGCCGGAGTTGAACCGAGGACCTCACGGTTGCTACAACTCTCAATCGCAGTGCCAGTCGCTAGACCACTGCTCTATCATCGCGCTCTTACGAAGACGACTTATTGATTTATTTTGTTTTGTACGTTAATACGTGACCGAAAGCGCTTTGTTCTCGCTACCAGAAATGCTCTTTGGATGCGCATCGCTCTCGCTACCAGAAATGCTCTTTGGATGCGCATCGCTCTCGCATTCAGAAATGCTCTTTGGATGCGCATCGCTCTCGCATTCAGAAATGCTCTTTGGATGCGCTTCGCTCTCGCTACCTATAGCGCAGAAAATATGCGCATACAAATCAGCTCTTTAGATGCGTGAA